>CAMZMU010000093.1:22163764-22465225 GCA_947311845.1 Poa pratensis
AATTCAGAGAGGATAACGCTCACATCTCGACGAGCCTTCCATCACCCAGTCCACAAAACACCCATCCACAACCCCGCAAGTGGCCCACTTCGCAATATCTCCGCCATAGCTACATCCAAACGCCAGGTCCACGCGACCGACCACCATATCCACAATTTCCATGGACAATCGCCTACACCTCCCAAACCGTACCCACCAGTCGTGTGTCATCGTTTCTAACCCACCCTCTTCCCGCCACTACTCGCTCCAAGCGCAACCGGCGACACCCATGCCGCGCCACGCCGCCCCCTCCTCGTCCCCTCGCCTCCCCCCCCGCCGCCATGCCGTCCTCCGCTTCACCGTCTCTGCGGCGGCGACACCGGTGAACGCGACGTCCCCGGCCGACGCCACCCGCAAGCAGGGCCGTCATCGTCGGCGGCGGCTCGCAGGCCTCGCGGCGGCGACCCACCTGGCCTCCCTATCCGGCCATTCACGCTTCTCGAGGCCTCCGACCGCTCGGCGCCGCGTCGCCACCGAACGAGGTCGACGGCTACCTGGCTCGACCGGGGCTTCCAGATCTTCCTCACCGCCTACCCGAGTCCAGCGCCTCCTCGGACTACCCGGCGCTGCGCCTCCAGCTGTTCTTTTCCCGGCGCGCCTCGTGTACCTCGGCGGCGACTCGCCATCGTTCCACATGCTCGCCGACCCGTTCCGCTTCCCATCCGCTCCCTCTCCTCGGTCTTCTCCCCCGTCGCTCCTCCCCGACAAGCTCCTCGTCGGCCTCACCCGCCTCCGGCCGCTGCACCCCAGACGACGTAATCCTCCTTCGCCGGAGACCACAACCGCGAGGCACCTGGAGAAGCTCGGCTTCTCGCCGTCCATCGTCGACGGTTCCTGCGCCGTTCCTCGCCGGCATAATTCTTCGACCCTGCGCTCGAACGTCGTCCCGCCTCTTCGAACTCGTGTCAAGCGCTCGCCCTCGGCGACAACGCCCTGCCGAGGCCGGCATTGGCGCCATCGCCCGCGCAGCTCGCGGACCGCCTCCCCGCGGGAACATCCGCCCTCAACGCCCGCGCCGCCGCCGTCCGACCCCGTCGTCCGGGTGACTCGACACTGGCGAGACCGTGTCCAGCGAGCTCGGCGTCATCGTGCCGTCGAGCAGCCGGAAGCTGAGAAGCTTCTGCCCACAGCTACCGACGACACCCAAGATAAAAAAGCCGGCGCCGCCGAGAGGAGCACCGTGTGCATCTACTTCTCCGCCGACCGCGCGGCGGTGCAAGACCCCGTGCTGCTCCTCACGGGTCGGGCAAGGGGATCGTGAACAACATGTTTCTTCGCGACCAACGTTGCGCCTTCGTACGCACCGGCGGGGAAGTGCTGGTGTCCGTGTCGCTCGTTGGCTCGTTCGCCGGCAGGGAGGACGCGGAGCTGGCCGGCGAGGTGGTCCGGAGCTCGGCGGGTGTTCGGGGCAGAGGAGGTCGCGTCGTGGGCGCACCTGAGGACGTAACCGCATCGGCTTCGCACAGCCGGACCAGACGCCGCCCACGGCGCCGGCGGGGCGGGACCCCGAGGCTTGGCGACGGCGTGTACGTGTGCGGGACCACTGGTGCTCCGCCACGTTCGACGGCGCGATGGTGTCCGGGAGGAGGGCGGCCGAGGCTCTGGCCCAGGACAAAGGATTATCCAGTGCGTAGGCTGACATGTGACATGTCTTGTCGAGCTGAGCCGAGGAAAGTGGTCTCCCTGCGTTTGTTTTTTTGTCGTACCGTGTGGGGCTAGCAGAGAAAGTATCTCGTGGAAACCCAGTTTCAATGGAAATCGGTGAAAACCACGAAAAAAATCATATTTAAAATTGTTTCAAATAAATTCTTAGCAAAAATGTATTGCGTTGGGTGTAAAGTTTTATAGGCATGCAAAATGCAAGTTGAAAAGTTTTTTAGGAGATACAAAAATGACAAATTCAGACATGAATAAATTTTGTCATTTTGTATCTCCTAAAAAACTTAACATTTTGCTAAGAATTTTTTGAAGTTTTTAAATATGATTTTTTCGGGTTTTCAACCGTTTTCCATTGAACTGGGTTTGCACCGGATACTTTCTCGTGGGGTTGCACGAGGCCACAAGCACATCTTGATTTTTGCAATGCTTTTATTAATGCGGCGCCAGGAATTGGAGGTGGGTATTCACCCAATTTTTTGTTTCTCTAAATCAATATATGAACCAAACAGTACGGAAATTTAGGGAAATTTTTCTTCATCTACATTCAACATTACAAGAAAACAAGAGGAAATTTAGAAATTAAAAAAATCCATCTAGGAAATTAGATGGGAGCAAGCGTCGGAAATCAAGAACTTGCTGGCTGGTTCTAGTACTACCGCGCGCCGCAGGGGGAAATTGCTGCTGAAGAGGAGGCCTCAGCCCTCAGGCAGCCGGCCTCGGGGAGTCAGGGCAGCGGCCGGCGGGCGAGCGGTGGCGGGCCTGGGGGTGGAGCCAGAGGCAGAGGAGCAGGTCGGCGACTCGGCCGCCGCAATCGCACTAGGGCTGGAGCAGGCGCAGGGGGTGATACGTCTCCAACGTATCTATAATTTTTGATGTTCCATGCATGTTTATATTATTGTCACATGTTTTTATAATGTTTTACATCATTTTTATATCTTTTATGGAACTACCTATTGACAAGATGCCTCGAGCCAGTTTCTGTTTTCAGCTGTCTTTTTGTTCCAGAAATCCTAGTAAAGAAATATTCTCGAATCGCCTGAAAATTTACGGAGAATTTTTATTCGAGGGAACGAGACTGCGCCAGAAGGCACCTGCAGGCGGACCCACAGGGCCCAGACGCCACCTGGGCACGGCCAGGGGTCTGGCGCGCCTGGGGCCCACCTGGGGGCCTCGAGAAGGTTCTCGAGTCGCCATTTCGCCCATAAATAGCCTCCGCGGAGAAAACCCTCGGGGCGTCCACCATATTTCCAGAAAACATCTGAGGCCGCCGCCATCGCCAACCCTAGATCGGGAGGTTCTGAAGCTCTTCCCGGCATCCTGCCGAGGGGAGATCGTCACCAGAGGCATCTACGCCACCATGCCTGTCTCCGGAGTGATGCGTGAGTAGTCCCCCACGGACTACGGTCCATAGCATAGCTAGATGGTTGTCGCTCCTCCTTGTACTCCATTGTTTAGATCTTGTGAGCTGCCTACATGATCAAGATCATCTATCTGTAATTGCTACATGATGTGTTTGCACGGAGTAGTTTTGAGAGAGAAACAACACCGTCCAGCTGCAGCTTTATTAATCAAATAACAGAAACATGGTCAATTAACAAGCAAGATAAAAAGTCTAGCGGATCTTCAGCCCAAACATGCGGGAGAAGATCCATCTCTCTCGATAAAAAAATCTGCTACCACATTAGCCTCCCTATTACAAAAACTAAACTCGCACGCAGAAAAAATTGATGCTTGAACATAGATGTCATCAAAACAAAGCAGTCGTAGTTGTAGAAGGGAAACACTCGGACCGAAGAGTTTCGATCACCTGCAACAATCAGACTGGATAATTATCCTTGAGCATCCAATCTCATTTATAAGGTTATACCCGTACTAACAGCTTTTGTTTTCAGGGTATAGGCATCAATGACATTACGATATTGGATTGTTACAGTCCTGTAATAGAACTGCTCGTGTCATCTCTAATAACATCACCAATGCCTCCAGCAAATGTCTCTCCCATTAAAACACATCCACATTTATCAGCACAAAACCCTCTCCGGGCTTAATCCATTTACTTTTCCTAGTAGCCGCTTTCTTCCTCAAAGCTCAAATATTATTCTCAGTAATGATATGTATAAGACATTGCAGCAATAGCATTAGGGGGGACTTTCTCACCATGTACCATTTGTCGTTGCATCACCAAATGTACCATGCGGCAGTAATAAAACAGTTCTCTTCTATCTCGATCCTTTTCCTTAACAATGATTTCCTTCATAATGATCAACACGCATCAATTCTTCTAATCTCTCTGCTAGTCCCAGCCACATCCAGATTTCTTGTGCATAGTCACATAGTCTTCACAATGAATTGCACAACGAGGACATTGGCTTGAAACACGCATATGTCTATTTGCTAGCACCCTAAAGCAGGGAAGAATTCCATGTAATGTTTTCCAACAATTTTTTTTTACCTTAGCTGAAACCAAACTCTTCCGCATCAAGTCCCAAACTTTGTTGGTCACATCTAGCTGGCAAACGTTTACTCAAAAGCGTCCTTGAGCGGCCGACCAAAAAGGTAGGATATCGTCTCCCACACGGGTAGAAAAGGAAAGAACAAAAATTTCCATGTTCTCATTGGTCCCCACTTTCTAGTCCATACACGGGTTCTCTGCATGCACTTAATTGACAACAACATGCGCATTTAATTTTTTCTTTGACATATTCAAAATGCAGTCAAGGAATTCAACTCGATGTGCAGATCGCAGAGAGAGCTCGAGACTTGGAACACCTGGGGTCGTTTGATCAACGTCTTTGCTCAGAAATGTTTAGGTGAGCCATGTGTGATCGTTGTTTTTAAAATTTTATATTAGTTCTTTACCTTATTGATGTGCTTGCTGAGTGTATTTTCTGATTGACGCAGGTCTTCTTGTGACATGTCGCTTTGTCTCCTCAAGAACAGTTGAAGACGTTGTGTTTGGTGATTAAGAAGATGGAGGTGAGTGCGATCGGGTGTTGACGTGTCTGCTTCCGTCGGAGGATGTCCCTAATGTGAGGGATGTCGTATGGCGCTGACGCAGCTCCAGCAGTCATAAAAGAGTGGAAATTATCTGCTGCCCGACATGGAGCGTGCGTTGCGTGGACACTCGCTAAGTCGCATCATCCTAACTTGGACGTTGCTACCGTGTCCAAGGTTTACCGCGGAACACCAGGATGGACGTCCGTTCACTGATCGGGACCGTGAGCTTATTGGCTCCCAGATCTGGTCATTTGCTACCAGGGCTGCCAACTACGCGAAGATCGATATAATTTCCCGGCTACTAAGTGTCCATAGTTTTATAAGATAGCGAGGCGTGATCTGGGGCGCATGTTTGTGCACTTTTCTTGGTCGACAATGAAAAAACATGACCATTCAGTGACTAATACTGAGGGTCAACAGATAGCATATTTCTTGTGGTGACGTAATAAATGTGGAGAAAGAGATAGCGAGAAGTTTGTAAATAGCAATAGTCGAATAGTTTAACCTTAAAGCATCTTCGATCTGACTGGGCAAAAATAACCCACCGATGTCCACAGACGCATCCCGACGTGTCTGTGGATAGGAGCCGGCCATCCCAAATTTACCAGCCTGGCCAATGACGACCCCAGTTTCAAAACAACGGATTCGAACACATGCACGTCGATCACCATATAGCGGACTATCAATTCATCATCAGTTTAACAAATCAATGTAAACCAAAATAAGCTTAATTCGCACAAATCAAAATAAAATTCAACAGTTTATTCATAGAGGATAGACGAATGAATCAAACACCCATCTTTTTGCGCCCGTTAATCTCCTTCTTCGTGTTCATCAACCACTTATTGCTTTCATCATTCATTAGCTAGTGTTTTGCAACATGATTCTAAACTCCTTCGTGAACCGGGGATGCGTTCTCGTCTTGCGTGAACCTATCCGGGATCCCCGGCCACTTCGAAAGCGGAAGGGTGTCGGCCACGGCGGCGGGCATGGTCGAGGACGCAAACCTTCTCGGGGCGCGGCGAACACCATCTCCACAGCAACTTCTCTACAAACCTCTTTCTCCGCAGCCAATTTCTCCACCATCTTCGTCTTCTCGCGGGCGCGCTGTCGGTTGCGCCGATGCCTCCGGGCGACGGTATCTGGCTTGATCGTCCGGATCTCTGTCTTGAGTTGCACCCAAACTCTGGACGGAAACCAAATCCAGCCGCTACAAAGACCCCTTGAGTAGCTCAGACGGCGCCTCCAAGGAGGAGAACGATGCCAAAACGCCGCCGCCGCTTAGTCTGGCAGACCGGACCTAGGGTTTCCCCTACTGCTCAAGAAGGGGGGCACGGTCCTCCGGCCATGATGACGCCTTCAAGAAGGGAATGACACCCACAGGTGCCGCCGCCGTCAGCGCGGAGCAGGGATTTCTCCCTGACCTGCACCCCCACTAGGTCGGACACAACGACAAACAGGGACGGAGGCACACCATTGCAGAGAGGAATCTTGTGCAGTCGTCGTTGAAAAAGATGGGGAATCCGGCCACGCCGGCCTCACCACGGCCACCACCGCCAGATCGAGCAGAAAGGGCTCGATCTACCATGGCGCGACCCTACCTCGCGCTGGCAGTAGGGCGCCAGCAGCAGCCACGGCCGCCAGGCGCCACCATTGTGCACACTGCACTGGTGATGACTGCACATCTGCTTGTTTGAGCTACACTATGTGTTTCACTCTACAACTAGATCTCTCCTCTTCTTCGGGTTTGTTGGCTTGGTGCTGCCGCTTCCTTTCTTCATCATTGCCACAAACTCTGAATAATCTATCCTCCCATCCTATACGTGCAAAAATATCTTCATTTCTTTTGATGCAAGAAAGTAAATCAATCATCATCAGCTGAGTAAAACAGCTATCAATTTGATTTATTAGACCCTGTTTTGTAGAATTGAAGTTCTGTGTATCAGATTGCATATCTGTAATGTATACTCAACCTATAGTTGCTGTTGCTTACATTGTCAGTGTCAGCATCTGAGATGACATCCTTGATCTCTACTTTGGCATCATACAATCCTTCTCCTCCAAGGCTTGCTCGAGCTCATCTATCGTTATGTACCTGCAAGATTTATGAATAAAACACAAGTCAACTAGTAGACTATCTAATGGCAGAATCCAGGAACCTGGTATGTTGATTTTAGTGCTCAAATTACCCACTGTTGTCCTCGTCGAAGTACTGGAACGCTGTGTAGAGGTGCTCATCTCTATCCATCTTGTTCATGTGAACCGTTGCAGTGAGCCAGTGACGAACTCCTCATAGTCGATCCATCCATTGCCATCCGCGTCAGCCTAGATATTTGTACAGATGATTTTTTTGTGAAATCAGGCAAATCATCCATGTAATGGAACCGTGTTCTTGATTGCTTTGTAAGGAAAACTCACTGCTTCCATCAGTTGCTCAATTTCATTGTCAGAGAGCTTTGTGCCCTGCTTTGCTAGCCCGTTCTTGAGCTCCTCGAGCGTAATCGTGCCACTATTGTCTTTTGTCGATGTTCTTGAACATCTCCTTGAGCCCCTTGATCTCCTCTTCTGATAAGCACCCAGCTATAACCTGACAGTACAACGTGAAGATTGACTGCCTGATGAACTGCTCTCATGTCCAGTTCAACAGGTAGATATGAGTGAGAGAGAGAAATAATAGTACGTACGCTCAGTGCAGCTTTCCTGAACTGGTTCATGGCCCTGAATTGCTTCAGCCTGTGAGAACGACGTTGTCGAGCGGTGTATCGGGGAGATCTCGGTTGCATCTCCGTCCTCTTGATCCATGGGTGATCTGGCAACTCAATTCAGCAGAACTTTCCGGCCATCTTCTTCCTCATAAGAACCACCCGACAGGAATCAGATTTGGGAGTGCTTACTGAGGACTTGGAGGCTGTGAGCCTCTCCTTGGGGTTGATGTTGAGCATCTTCTTGACAAGATCCTTAGGGCAGAGGAGATGTTTGGCCATGGGTCACCATTGAAGTCGACCTGTCCTCGCAGGACGGTGGTAAAGATAGCGTTCTCATTCTTCGCCCAGAACAGCGGGACACCGGCGAGGAAGATGGAGAGCATGACGCCGATACTCCATATGTCAGCCTCCGGTCCGTACCGTCGCTTGAGCACCTCCGGCGCGATGTAGTAGGCGCTGCCGACGATGTCCCTGAACATCTCGCCTTCCTTGAAGAAGACGGAGAGGCTGAAGTCGGTGGCCTTGAGCGGCTAGTCGTCCCCTTTGCTTAGCAGGAGGAAGTTCTCCGGCTTGAGGTCCCGTGCATCACCCCCATGGAGTGGCAGGTGTGCACTATGCCGACGATGGCACGGAGGAGCGTCGCAGCGGCCTGCTCCGTATAGTGCCCCCTCGCGATGATCCGGTCAAAGAGCTCACCGCCGGCGCAGAGCTCCATGACGAGGTGCACGTTGTGCTTGTCCTCGTAGGCACGGAGACCGACGATGTTGGGCTGGCCGGAGAGGTGGTCATGATCTGCACCTCCCGCCGGACGTCCTCCTTGGTAGCCAGCTCCCGCTTGGCGATCGTCTTGCACGCCAGCTTCTCGCCGGTGGAGCGGTGCGTGAACAGGTGGGTCACGCCGAACTGACCACGCCCGAGCTCCTTGCCGATGGAGTAGGTGGCGCGCACGTCGCCCACTGGGGCCGGCAGCTTGGTTGCCGCCTTGGCATTGTTTGCGGCCGCCGGTGCTGCAGCGCCGTTTGCAAATATATTTCGAAAGAGAAATACTAGTTACTCTTCGAAAACAATATATTTCTTATATTCATCTGTGTGATAATACTATTGCGGAGTTTTATTGAATTTATTTAACTGTCAGGTTGGACAATTGCCTTTGAAATATCTTGGGGTTCCTGTAACTTTTGCTAATTTGAAGGCTATCGATTGGGATCTTTTGGATGCTAAGATGCTTAAAAAACTTGATGCTTGGATCGGGGATTCGGCTTCCTCTGGTGGGAGATTAACTTTGTTGCATTCCAGTTTGTCGGGCATTCCCATCTTATTACATGTCGATGTTTCTTTTGAGTAAAGGTTTTGTGGATAAAATTGACAAGCATAGAAAAAAAAAATTCTGGTCTGGTAGTAAAAACAAAAGGAAGTATCATATGGTTAAGTGGTCTCGTGTTTGTCGATCTAAAAAGAAAGGTGGTCTGGGAGTGAAAGATTTGCGAAAACAAAATATTAGCCTCCTTTGCAAGTGGTGGTGGAAGTTGGAAACACAACCTCGACTTTGGCAGGATATTGTGAAGGCTAAGTATTTGAGAAATAATCTGTTGCCTATGTTAAAAGCAGGTTTAATGACTCGCCTATTTGGAAAAACCTTTGAAAGTTAAAGTCTATATTTCCTTGGTAGAAAGCTTATGCTAAAAAATGGTAATATTGTGAGGTTTTGGAAAGATGCGTGGTTGGATAATTGTTCCCTCATGGTATCTTTTCCCATGTTATTTGATATTTGCCATGCCCAAGATTGGACTTTTGGGAAGGCTCGTGAGAATGATTTTGTGCTTCCTTTCCGGATAAGGTTTACTGCTGCTTGACTTAAATTGGGAATATATTGTGGAGATGGCTAGAAATATTCATATTTTTCCTAGCCCTGATAGTGTACTTGGTCTCTTACTCCCAAAGGGGTTTTTTACTACTAAATCTCTGTACCAACATTTGGAGAGGAATATCTATGGTTCTCATAATAAGTGGATTTGGAAAGCAAAAATTCCGTTGAAAATTAAAATTTTCTTGTGGCAGCTGTTTCAGGATGCTGTCCTAACTAGAGAGAACTTGAAAAAAAAAGGAAATGGCTTGGTAATCCAACTTGTTCATTTTGTGAGCAGTTGGAGACATCAAAACACCTATTCTTCTCTTGCTCTCATGCGAAAGTTGTTTGGGGGGTGCTAGGGTCTATGTTTGGTGCTTCTTGCTGTCCATCTTCCTTGTGGCAGAGTGTTGCTTGGTTCCATGCTTTCTTCCGCGAAAAAGAAAGTTTCACATGTTGCTTTTGGCTGCGGGTTGCTGAGCTGTTTGGATCATTCGAAATAGGATAACTTTTGACAAGTTGAAAGTTTGGTCTCCTCTGGTTACTGTCTTCTACATGTGTCCGTTGCTTCACTACTGGGCAGGGCTCTACAATGAAGAAGAAAGGGCGCTGATCAGAGGTGGTGCTGATGACCTGATGAGAAGGGCGTCTCAACTGGCAGCTCTCTCGGCGGGGATCAATGGGGGCGGCTGGAGCTATTCGTCTCACAGGAACCTGATGGCTGATGTCTGCTCTGTGGATCGTTGCATTAGGTGGTGAAACTTTGTGCTTTTGAGCCCAGTAGAGTTTGTAATTCGAATAGAAATGATGTTGGCCTCGAATGTTGGTGACTTGGTAGTTTAGGGGTAGGTTTTTTTTTTTTGCCTCGTGGTGTAATCTCGACGTCGAGGTTACCGCGGGTTTTCCTACCGTTTTCTTTTCCTATCGGTTCTGCTCTATTTCCCGTCCCCTATGCTGTGTTAGCTGAACTTTGTATTTTCGTTGAGCAATTACTTCTATAAACCTCTCTAGCCTACCCGCATGTTGCCCCCCATTTGCCCCCTCCGCCCCCTATCTGCAATTTCTGGCCGTTGGATCGTGGTCAAATCGCGCTGTCATATTTTTTTACCGTTGGATGTAGTGAAATCCGTTTTCCACTAGATGACCGAGGGGCACAGGCGCTGACCGCTGGAGGCCAATTTTCGTTGGGCCCGTTGGTCAGGCTCATCCGCGTCGGCGCGCGTGAGAGGACGAGCGGAGTACGGGCGGAAGTTACTGCGCGCAACGTCACCGGCCTGGCCCCAGCGTGGAGACTTCATGACCAATCAGCGTCTCCTTCCTGGCCCCACAGAGGAGACTTTCTTGCCCAATAGCTTCACGTCCGGCTGGTTGAGGATTTACTTCGCGTCCGGCACTGTTCGAGGCCTACCCGCCCAGTCACTGCCTGTGGGCCTGCGGACGCCTCTGCGTCGCGTGTCCGTCTTCCGCTGGTGGGTCGGCCGGGTTTCCTCACTTGTTGTACACTTGCTAAATAAACATATCGTGTGTTTTCGTGCAAAGTCTAAACTTCCTGCACTCATTAATGATAACATGCTTAGGAAAACTATGTTAACGGAATGGTTTGTTACTAATGCTGCGCATGAAAGTGCTAGATCTTTTACGTACTGTGATTTTCCCACTGGCTGGACTTGGGTAGGAAAGGACAAAACTTGGGTCAGTAGAAAACGTGGTGACATAATCGGTAGAATATACATGTGCATCCTTCTACTGGTGAGCTTTATTATCTTAGAATGTTGCTGATGCTTGTTAAAGGCGCAACTTGCTATGCTGATGTTAGGACTTATAATGGTATCGTCTATGAAACTTTTAAAGATGCATGTGCGGCCAGGGGTTTGCTTGGTGATGACACTGAATGGTATTGTGCTTTCGATGAGGCTCTAAGTTGGGGTATGGGGAATCAGTTGCGTCGGCTGTTTGTTACCATCATTATATTTCTGTGGCGTCGTTGATGAAAATTCATTTTTTGAAAAATACTAGCTTTTTATGGCTGAAGACATTCAGTATAGAATACGGTCTGCTCGTGATGATTCCTCCTACATTGTTCCTACTGAAGAGCTGAAAAACATGTTGTTAGATGAATTGTCTGTTGTCTTTTCTAAAAAATGGGTGTATTATTTTGGATCATGCTTTGCCTTTAAAATCTGTGTACGATAGGAGCTCATCTGAAGATAGCATGATTAATGATGAGATGTCTCAGGATTTTGAGTCACTCATTAGAACCTCTGAGAACATGCAGAAGAAACTCAATGCGGATCAGCGGGCTGATTTTACGGCTATTGTTGATCGAGTTAGGGATGGCAAACCTGGTTTCTTTTTTGTGTCAGGCCATGGTGGTACTGGAAAAACCTTTCTTTGGAATGCTCTTGTTACATACCTTAGAGGACAAAAGAATTGTTTTGACTATTGCTCTTCGGGTGTTGCATCACTCTATTGCCTGGAGGTAGAACAACTCATTCTAGGTTTAAAATACCGCTTGATCTGGACGATAATGGGGTCTGTGACATTAGGAGAAATAGCATGCTTTCCTCTTTGATTGAGTCCACATCTCTTATTATCTGGGACGAGGCTTTGATGACACATAGGAGGTGTTTTGAGGCCCTGGATAGAAGCCTGCGTGATGTTCTATCTACACGTGACCCTTCCTTAGCCGATAAGCCGTTTGGTGGCAAAATAGTGGTCCTGGGTGGTGACCTTAGGCAGATCTTACCAGTGATTGAAGGCGGAACCGAACTCAGGTCGTGAATGCCGCTGTTACAAATTCTCCTTTGTGGCGCGGTGTCACAGTCCTTAGCCTTAAAAGGAACATGCGACTGGATGTTCAGACCGTAGATCCTGTTGTGCAGGCTGAGGCTACATCATTTGCTAAATGGGTTTTGGACATTGGTGATGGAGTGTTCCCTGCAGTGGCACGGGCAGGGGAGACTGATCCGACATGGATTACTATTCCTAGCGAGCATTTGGTGCATACTGATGATGAAAATAAAATTGATGCTATTTTTGGGGGCTGTGTATCCTGACTTCTTGGAAAGGTACTCTGACCCTGATTACTTGAGAGAGAGAGAGCTATTTTGACGCCAATGAATGATACAGTTGAGCTCATCAATAACCATGTTCTTTCCCTTGTGCCTGAGGAAGAAAAAGAGTACTTAAGTTGTGATTCAATAAGAGCTCAGCCGATGGTGTACGCAACATAGATATCTTTTACCCTGTTGAGGTTTTAAATACTGTGAAAGTTAACAACTTTCCTTACATAGGCTGGTGCTTAAAGTAGGTATCCCCATCATGCTTTATTAGAAACATAAGTCAATCAACAGGCTTATGTAATGGAACTCGTCTTATCATTACTAGGCTTGCTGAAAAGGTCATTGAGGCGAGAGTAATGACTGGTTCTAATTTGGAGATGTTGTCTGCATACCTAGGATTTGCCTCAGTGTTAAAGATCCTAAATGGCCATTTACCTTGCATCGGCGCAATTCCCTATTAGGATTTCTTATGCTATGACTATCAACAAGAGCCAGGGTCAAACCCTTGAAGCTGTTGGTTTGTATCTCAAAACTCCTGTGTTTACACATGGTCAGTTTTATGTGGCGGTGTCGCGTGTGACCTCTAAGAAAGCACTGAAAATATTGATTGAGAACGAAGATGGCACCTGCGGTTCTGGGACTAGGAATATTGTGCTCTCTGAAATATTACAGTCCTTTCTCAACAAGTAGTCTTCAATGCTATCTAAATAATATAGACCTTTATCTTATGTACTTTGTTGGCTGCGTCATTTTGTGTTACATAACTTGCCAAGTACAGTTGCCGATATCTATTTCTTTCTTTAGCTTATGTACTTTTGTTGCCTGCATTGTGCCAAATAGCTTGCTAAATAAAGTTGCTGGGTTTCTATTCCTTAGGTTCTACCATTGTTATATACTGTGGGATATTATTGATGTTCCCTGTATGCACTGTCAACTTACCTTGGTTATTCTATGGATGGTAGAGTATTCCTTGCTGGATGTTTTTGATAAAACCAATGCTTACGCTCTTTTTATGCTGCTTGTTTGCTTCAGTGTTGCCTAATATTATCAGGTAATGCATGGAAATCAACGATTTATTTGACTGTGATTTCGTCCTCCTATTTTGCTTTCGTCATTGTGTTCAAATTTGTCTTTGAATTGACTAGCTTTATGATGGTCTTGCAGATGGCGCTTTCCATGCTTTCTCAGATCCATAAGGATGAGCAAGTGGACTATCTGTGTCTACGTTTCTCGTATGTGGCATTTTCGTGGAGGGACGGATGAGGGAACAATTCAGCACATAGACTTGGTCCTCCTTGATACTGAGGTGTGTGCCCCATCTCTCTCCTTTTGTATCTCCCATGATTCACAGCTTAAGTTATATGGTGTTTCCCTTTTCGGTGGGCTAATACAGGTGATGTTTCTTCAGGGAACTCATATGTATGGTCAGGTCCCTGCAAATCTGGTGGACCGCTTCAAAGATGTTCTGAAAGAAGGCAAGGTCTTTGTTATCAAGAAGTTTCTCTGTAACGTATCACGGACATCCTACAGACCTGTGGAGAGCCCTTTCATGGTGCAATTCACTAGGTATACCATGGTTGAAGAAAAGCCTGGCACTACAGACGATTATCCTTTCTGCACGTACAACTTGACTGCATTTGCTGATGTCCCAAGTCCCAGTAATGGGCCTCCTGATCGCTTCATTGGTGAGTTATGGTGGATCTGTGCCTGTCTAGATCGTTACATTCTTCACTTTTAGATGCTGTGTTTAACCTGGGTTTTCAATTTTCTTTGGTACATATGTTATTGGAAAGATTACTATGGTTTCTGATATTACCCAGTTCAGTCAGTGACCCAAACATCCCATCAAACACAAGGATGGTTTTGTTGGTGGATCTGCTGTAAGCCATGCTGTTCATTAGCCTTTAGTTAATAGGGAAAAACTATGCTAATAGTGCATATATCTGATTCGTTACCGCTTATGTCTGTGTAGAGGCAATGAGATGAGGATTGTCCTTTGGGGTGATCGGGCAGTTGAGTTTGACGCAAAAGTTGTTCGTGTCGTGGGGGCTAAAGAGCCGGTTATAGTTATCTTTGTGGGATTGCTGCCTAAAATGTCTCGTGGTAGGTGCTACAATGGCTTTTCCTATGTCGACAGTTTAATGCCCTTTACTACGTTTTGCTTTGGGGCTGTTGGATTCTACTTCTTAGAATTTTTGTGTTGCCAATTTACCTTCTTTGCAAAACTAGGACTTCACAATGAACTGGCAATGGTACTCTGTTAATTTGGGTCTTTACAATCTTCACCTTTTGATGTTTCAACTCACGTTCTTAATCGGTAGTTTCGCGGTTGTTTGGTTTCTTATATTCCTCTGAGATTTCAATAGAAGCTACGGCAAGTATCATGGTTCTTATCGGTTTACCTTGCTCATTGTATCTTCAGGCTTTTAATGTTTCAGCTCACATGCTTAGTCAGTAGTTTCATAGTTGTTTTGTTTTCTCATACTCCTCTGAAATTTCGATAGAGGCTACACCATGTATCATAGTTCGTATGGGTTTACCCTTTCTTATTGTATGCTTTCGCTGCAGGTGTTCTAAGTCTGAGTGGTAGCTCTCCATGTCGCTGGTACATTGACGAGGATATTCCAGATGTTAATTCTTTTCGTGCAGGGTATGTGCCACGGAACCGCTATACTTCTGGTCCTATTTGCTTCCCTAAAGTTTTTTGTGTTTTAGCCTTTTTTTTCTTAATGTAGATTTGGAGAGCAGTTCATTCCTCTAGCCAGCTACACCCCAACAGGGCCTGACGCTATTATTGCCCGTGCCCAGCAGACTCCCCATTGATAAAACTGTCTTACAGCTGACTGACCTAGACCCTTTTGAAGAGATGGTAAGTACATCATGTGTTGCAATTTTTTGTCACGGCTGTTTTGGTTTTAAGCTTGCTATGATCCTTATGTTGGCTAATGGCGATTCTGTAGGACAATCGTTTCTTCTGTACTGTCACTGTTGAGAGGCTTGGCTCTGATCAGCGGTGGTGGTTTCCTTCGTGTTTGAAATGTCGCAAATCTGCTAAGCTTTCTGGCAATCAGTTCATCTGCTCAGGCGATACTTGCACTTCTGTGAAGGCAGAACTGGCGTGAGTAAATTGGTTGTTTTCTGCTTTTTCTGCCTACAATTGTGAGCTGGTAGCCTGATACATTAGTTGTTATTGGTTTCCAGGTATTGTGTTTCTGTTTTTGTATCTGTCGGCACAGGCGAGGCTGAATTTGTGATGTTTGACAAGGTTGCGACAAAGGCTATATCAAAGCCGTTGATGACCTTACTGAAGCAGAGGCACCCAGGATATACCACAAGTGAAGAAATAGCCAGTGTTGCAAAGTTTGACAACGTTATCCGCAAGAGGTTACCCGTCTCGTTGGACAGAAGTTCAAGCTCTTGGTCTCCATATCCAAGAAATGGAGTTTAAACAACAACGTGAATCTATCCTTCCAAGTGAACAAAATTGAGGAGACATACAAGCCTGAGCTACCTTCGCTTGTCATTCCTGCTACTCCTGAATCTGCTGGAACATCCTCGGCAACCGGTTCAGGCATACAGCTTCCATCAGTGCTTCCGGTTTTACCTCCTACTGCATTCACTCCTCCCTCGGTGAGTTAAGATGGTATTTATGACTTTCACAGTACAACCACACTATTGATTGGCTCCTACATGCGTTGTTCTTTCTTTGCTTCATACTCTGCTTTGTTTTAACGTAGGCAACTGCTTCTCCTACTGTCAAACTAGGCCCTTCAACTCCAGTTACAAGGTGCTGCCTTACAGATTTGTGCCGATATGCACACACCCTATTTATTTCCTTATTCCAATCTCTTGTCGCTATAATATTATATGATGTAATAGGTCATCAGCTCCTAAACGTGGCACTGCAAGACGTTCTTGTTTAGAGCGCCGGCTAAAGAGAAGACAAAGCTTGTTGCGGATGTTGCTCTATCAACTGAAGAAGATACAAATGTTTGTTTTTCTATTTTATAATTCTAGCCATGTTATTGATTTTTTGCTGTTAATGCTTTGATTAGCTTGTATTTGCAAATTGCACAGGTTTCTGCTGGAACTGTGGTGGATGATTGATACGTCTCAAACGTATCTATAATTTCTGATGTTCCATGTTGATATTATACCAATTGTTACATTTTTATATACACTTCATAGCATTTTTATGCATTTTCTGAGACTAACCTATTAACAAGATGCCATAGTGCCAGTTCCTGTTTTCTGCTGTTTTTGTATTCCAGAAAAGCTAGTCTGGAAATATTCTCGGAATTGGACGAAACTTGGACATAACCTCTTATTTTTCCAACACTAAGACGCAGTCCAGAAGAGAGACGGAGGAGGGCCACATGGCACCCACACCATGGGGCTGCGCGGGCCCCCTGCCATGTCGTGGGGTGGTGTGGGGCCCTCATGGCTCTGCAGCCGCCGCCATTTCGCCTATTTATTCTTCCCGACGCGAAAACCCTAAATACTCGAGCCATTATCGACGAAAAGTTTCAGAGACGCCGCCGCCATCAACCCTAGCTCGGGAGGGTTCAGAAGCTCTTCCCGGTACCCTGCCAGAGAGGGGAATCATCACCGGAGGGCTACATCACCATGCCTGCCTCCGGAGTGATGCGTGAGTAGTTCATCCTTGGACTACGGGTCCATGGCAGTAGCTAGATGGTTGTCTCTCACTTTATGCTATCATGTTTAGATCTTGTGAGTGCCTATCATGATCAAGATCATCTTATTGTAATGCTACATGTTGTGTTTGCTGGGATCCGATGAATATTGAATACTATGTCAAGTTGATTATCAATCTATCTTATATGTTATTTATGATCTTGCATGCTTTCCGTTACAAGTAGATGCTTTGGCCAGGTAGATGCTTGTAACTCCAAGAGTGAGTATTTATGCTAGATAGTGGGTTCATGCCTCCGGTAATCTGGGGGAGTGACAATAAATTCTAAGATTGTGGATGTGTTGTTGCCATTAGGGATAAAATAACCGATGCTTAGCTTAAGGGTGCGCCGTTAGGTCTAATGCATTTGTTTACATTACGCACATTACTTAATGCAATTATCCGTTGCTTGCAACTTAATACCAACGGGGAACTCGGATGACAACCTAGCGGTGGATTATTAGTCATAGACGTTGTTGGATAACAGTCTATGTATTTTGTCGTAATGCCCACATGAATATCATAGTAATCATCATGTCATATATATGCATTGTCATGCGCTCAATATTTTGTCAATTGCCCAGCTGTAATTTGTTCACCCAGCATGTTAGTTATATTTTATGGAGAGACACCACTAGTGAACTGTGGGACCCCGGTCCATTCTTTTACACTGATAATACAACCAACTGCAAACACTGTTCCTTTTCATTCTTTGCAATTTACTACTGTTTTCCACACCATACGTTTAATCCTTTGTTTTCGGCAAGCCGGTGAGATTGACAACCTCACTGTTTCGTTGGGGCAAAATAGTTTGATTGTGTTGTGTGCAGGTTCCACGTCGGCGCGGATTCCCTGGTATTGCGCCGTTCCATATTCCGCCACCAACAACCTTCAGAAGTGATTTCTTGCTCCTACTGGTTCGATTAAACCTTGGTTTCATACTGAGGGAAACTGCTGCTACACTGCTTCATACCTTCCTCTTGGGGTCTCCCAACGAACGTGTGATCCACGTCATCAAGCTCTTTTTCTGGCGCCGTTGCCGGGGAGTAAGAGGATTTCTGCAAGGGGAGTTTCACGCTTCCAATCTCTTTACTTTGTTATTGTCTTGCTTAGTTTATTTTTATTTAGTCTTGTTTGCTTTATTTATCAAAAACACAAAAAAATTAGTTACTTTTATTTTCAAGTTGTTATCTTTCTGTTTTGTTTTATTTTGCTAAAATGAGTACCCCTGAGAACACTAAGTTGTGTGATTTCACTAGCACAAACAACAATGATTTCATTAGTACACCTATTGCTCCACCTGCTTCTAACGCAGAATTCTATGAAATTAAACCTGCACTTTTAAATCTTGTTATGAAAGAGCAATTCTCTGGTGTTAGTACTGATGATGCTGCTGCTCAACTTAATAATTTTGTTGAACTTTGTGAGATGCAAAGTATAAGGATGTAGATGGTGATATTATTAATTGAAACTTTTTCCTTTCTCTTTGAGAGGACGTGCTAAAAAATGGTTGCTATCCTTGACTAGAAATAGTATTGATTCATGGACTAAATGCAAAAATGCTTTCATAGGAAAATATTATCCTCCTGCTAAGATTATATCTTTGAGAAGTAGCATTATGAATTTCAAACAATTTGATAATGAGCATGTTGCTCAAGCTTGGGAGAGAATGAAAGCATTGGTAAAGAATTGTCCCACCCATGGACTGACTGCTTGGATGATCATCCAAACCTTTTATGCATGATTAAATTTTTCTTCAAGAAACCTATTGGATTCGGCCTCTGGAGGTACCTTTATGTCCATCACTTTGGGTGTTGCAACAAAGCTTCTTGATGATATGATGATAAATTATTCTGAATGGCACACCGAAAGAGCTCCACAAGGTAAGAAGGGAAATTCTGTTGAAGAAATCTCTTTCTTGGGTGATAAGATTGATACTATTATGTCTATGCTTACAAATGGAAAAATGCATGTTGATCCAAATAATGTTCCTTTAGCTTCTTTGGTTGCTCAAGAAGAGCATGTTGATGTGAACTTCATTAAAAATAATAACTTCAACAACAATGCTTATAGGAGTAATTTTGGTAATAACAATTATAAGCCCTGTCCTTTTAATAGTGGCAATGGTTATGTTAATTCTTATGGTAATTCCTACAACAATAGTAAGAGTGTACCCTCTGATCTTGAAGTCATGCTTAAGGATTTTATTAGTACACAAACTGCTTTCAATAAATCTGTTGAGGAAAAGTTTGGGAAAATTGATGTTCTTGCCTCTAAAGTTGATAGCCTTGCTCTTGATGTTGATTTGCTAAAAATTAAAACTATGCCTCATGATGTTAAAGAGAGCAAAACTCTCAATGCTATACAAGTTAAAATTGATAATAATGTGAGGATGTTAGCTGATTTACATGCTAGGTGGACAAGAGAGGATGAAATTGCTAAAAAGAATAGTATTGCTAGAGTTTATACTATTTATACTACTAAAAATGCTGTAAACTCAAGTGTTAACAAACCTCCTACTATCAATGGTAAAGTAATTGGTGTTGGCAATGTCTCTACTTCTGTTGCAAAACGTTTAAAAATTGCCTGAAAACATTGAAACTGTTCCTGATAAAAGTGCTGAAATTTTTCGAGATGCGGGAGACAATGGTCCCATTACTTTTGATAATAATGATTTTGATTTTGATGGTTGCAATATTTCTGAAGTAATTAAGTTCTTGCAAAAGCTAGCTAGAAGTCCAATGCCAGTGCTATAAACATGGCTTTTACTAAACATATTACTAATGCTCTCATGCAAGTTAGGGAAGAGAAATTAAAACATGAAGCTTCTATCCCTAGGAAGTCAGAAGATGGTTGGGAGCCCATCATTAAAATGAAGGTGAATGATTTTGATTGCAATGCTTTATGTGATCTTGGTGCTAGTATTTCTGTTATGCCTAAGAAACTCTATGATATGCTTGATTTAGCACCTTTGGAACACTGTTATTTGGACGTTCACCTTGCTGATAATACTATAAAGAAACCTTTGGGGAGAGTTGATGATGTTTTTATAATGGTTAACAATAACCTTGTCCCGTTGATTTTGTTGTATTGGGTATTGAATGCAATGCTTCTTGTCCTATTGTTTTGGGAAGACCTTTTCTTAAAACTGTTGGTGCTATTATTGATATGAGAGAGGGGAATATTAAATATCAATTCCCACTCAAGAAAGGTATGGAATACTTCCCTAGAAAGAAGATGAAGTTACCTTTTGATTCTATTGTTAGAGCAAATTATTCTGTTGATGCTTCATCACATGGAAACACTTGATTTTTACTTTCTGCGCCTAGCTAAAAGGCGTTAAAGAAAAGCGCTTATGGGAGACAACCCATTATTTTATTTCTGCAATTTTTCTTTTTTTGAGTCAAGGAGTTGTTTACTTCTGTAACAATTCCTTTGTATCTTTATTTTATCGCATTGTTGTGCCAAGTATTGCTTCTAATAGGAAGATGATGCTAGATTTGGATTTCTGCGCAGGAACAGATTTCTTCTGTTCACCGTTTTACTTCTGTAAACTCATAGCAAAATTATTTAAATCTGCAAATTTTTGTGCGTAATCCTCAGATATGTACGCATCTTTCGTTAGTTTAAAGTTTTTCGATCTGAGCAACGTAAGTGCCTCGAAAAAATTCGTCTTTGCGGACTGTTCTGTTTAGACAGATTCTGTCTTTTATTTTTCCTATTCTCTCTTTTACTAGTGTTGAGTGGAATTCTTTTTTAGGGTGAAGAGCTTCACATAACATCAGTGGCAGTAGCTAATGTTAAAAGTAACGGTCATGTTTGTGTCCTTATAGAACATGTGAGTTTTTGATTGTGCACTAACCCTCTAATGAGAATTACTTTGAGTTTGGTGTGGCGGAAGTTTTCAAGGGTCAAGAGAGAAAGAAGAGTGAAGAGCTTAAGCTTGGGGATGCTGATGGTCCCGAAGAGCAAGGCTTTGATACCTGCAAAAATAAACGGGATTAGGTTGAGACTCCAAGTGCAGAGTGTATAGTAAGTGGAAGACAGTTTTCCCCACGAGGGGTGACTCGAGGGTTTAATATCGAACTCTCGGGGAATCTGAAGTGGTAGATTTATCTTCTTATCCTTCTTTTGGTTACCTACAAAACAAGGTTAGATGTTTTGGTCCTCAACCTCACCTGTGGTTGTCAAGCACAAGGTGTAAGAATGATATCAGGATAGTTATGCAATGCAAACAAGAAATAAATATGCAATGATGGTGGATGCAATGATAAATGATATTTTTGGGTTTTTGAATGATGTATGCAAGATGAAAAGTATTTTTGTATTTTCGGATTTAATGATGGCTGAAAATAGAAAAGTGGTATATGGTGTTGGAAAGGTGTTTCTTATGATTAAAAATGGACTGGGGTTCATGGTTTCACAAATGCACTCTCTCTTTATAAAGTGGTAGACAATGGAACACACAGTTAACATATGAGATTGCAACACAGGGTTTGATAACAAGTTACTTAGATATATGGGCATCACGTCCTAACATAGAGATCTTTTGGTTATTAACCTCTCTTATACTCCACCAAGATGCGAACTAAATCATAACACCTCAGTAATTAAGATAACTCAGAGTATAGCATTAAGTATCATGACATGAAGTGAAAATAAGAACATGCTAGATCTAGTCATGGAGTAGTGGCAATGGTCACGCCCACATCCCCGGTAGCATGGTATTTTAGTTTATCCCTAGTGAGGTAACAAAGTAAGGTAAAGATACCAAAGTGGATCGCAGAACTTTCTCTCACGTTCACTGCACTAGCCACCCCCCGTTACTCCAACTAATGCACACGTTCCCCCACACACGCTCTCATAAACATGCTTGATCAAAACAAGTAGACAAGAACGGGGTACATAATATGCATCTATACTCATAACTGAAACAAACATTGCAATCTCAAACATATATTAACTCATAAAGATCCACCACAAAGGTATTACAACGGTGACCGTAATCATGTTCAGCAGCTCATACGGTGCTAATTAGTGAAGCTCAAGAGAGGAGAGATACATAAGTTACTTCCACAAACCCATAGTCCAGAGGTGGACTACTCCCTCTTCATCATGGAGACGGTGGAGAAGTCGATGGAGAAGATGGAGACCACGCCGGCAGCGCCCCGCCGGAGTTTTCCCCCTCCAATCTGCAGCTCCTGATCTCCGTTTCGGTGTTTCTGTGTTTGTGCGGCGCTCCTTCCAGAGAACGTCGGGGGACCTTTTTTATAGGCGTTTTTAGGTCAAGACGATGTCGGTGGAGAAGATCGAGGCAACGGAGCCACGAGGCCAAACGGGTGGGTCCCACGCGGCCACAGTACCTGGCCGCGTGGGCCACCCCGTTTGGCCTCGGCCTCCGTTTGTTCGCTTCCTTCGCCCACAGGTCTTCTTCCTTCCAAATATTGACGCCCGTAAATTTCCAGGTGATTTCGTTGACGTTTGGGTCCCTGAAACATTAAAATAAGAAAACGGGGTTTTCTGCCTGTGCAGGGTTAATTCCATAAAAATAGGAAATAAATGAATATTCCCAAAATCATTATAAAACATTGATATAACCCTTATATGATGCAAATATGATTGGAATATAAGCAATTAAAGTGCAAAGTTCATGTATGCATTTTACATGCATCAACATCCCCAAGCTTAATCCATGCTCGTCCTCGAGTATGAAGATGATAAAACTAACATGGACTTTGCAATTTAATACTTAACAATGATATCAAAGATGATTACTATTGCTACATATAGTCAAATGATTCATTCTTCAAAGGAGTAGCAATATGCAAATAGTTTATGAAGTGATATCAAGTATTCAAGACAAGGATGTTCATTGATAGTTCACAAAGTGTAACATGGTAGCAAGTAATATGGAACACATGTATGCATAATGATAAGTAGAACATCCTACAATGGTCATAGAGTGTAGATGAAAATCTGAATATGATAGGTGTACACTTTGGAAAGATGTATATGTGAGTAGAGGTAAAGCATGCATAAGTTTCATCCAACTTCCAAACTCTTCTACTTAAGTTAATGATTGCAATAAGGTATTCATTGGTGTCAAGCTCTCATTGCCCCTATCATAGCATCTTGAATGATTAAGGTTAAAGTGAAAGCAAATATGAGTAGTGTGCTTGATAAAGAATGGGTTGAATGTCTCATGCCCCTTGAATACAAGTACTTACACCATGTGTTACTCAACTTGGGAAACAAAGCAAGTTCAATTAAATATCATTGTAAGCATAATAGTATCATCAAGAGCGTCAACTGGGGTACCTCTTGTCCCAAGATATGGAACAAGCCCATATCAAAATGACAAGACAAACAAACAAAATGAACAATCTCAACACCCTTTTTATTTACCATTTGGAATAGTTTTTTATTGCAAGGTGTATCACAGAAGGTTCACCATAGTATGTAAGTAAATTTCCACCATGAATGATGCATGGCTTAGATTAGCGGCCCAGGCGTCTCTCTAACCATTTACACAAACTCATTTAAACTCACTTATTTCCACATTTATTTCAACATGATAAGCATCCATAGACAAAAGCACATGATATCAACTAAATGAGATGAAGAGCGTGTTGAAAGCTTGCCATGTGACAGCACATATGGGCTAACTTCCAACCCAAAACATTCATCAAGCCACAAACATCATAATCTTAATCACAATGGGTCAAGTTTTATTATGCAAATAAAAGAACATTGTGCATCAAGTTCGTGAGAGCTATATAACCAATTTTTTCCATTGCAATCAATAACATAAACATTTTCATTCAGAGGTAAGATAACACAAACAACATGTTAAACATACTCGGAATAGCATAAAGCCAATAGGTAGATATGGTGGACTCACTGGAATAACTTTGGTTGAAGGTGTTGGAAACAAGTTTTTGCTTGTTGGAGTTTTTGGGCTAGCAAAAGGGAGAAAGTTGACCATCTAGATGCATGCATGAGTGTCCATAGAACTAACTAATCCATGTTAAACCAAGTGAAATAACAATCAGCACCAAAACATGAATAAGTGATAGCTCTACAAAAAGAATTTGCAAACTATTACTCATAAACAAGCTCATGAATCATGCAACTATATGTATCATTAAAAATCAAGTCAAACATCCCTTTTCCCAATCTTATAAAAGCATCCAACATATTTCAACCCATATTTCCAGTAGCTCTCTCATATATAATTGATAGTGTGGTGGTCTCTCAAGACTCAAACAAAAACAAAAAACGACGCTCCAAGTTTATGCGATAAAGTGTTTCGATCGAAAAACAGAAGTTGGACGTGTGCAAACCGAGAGTGTGTAGGTCCAGCGGGGTTGTCTTCACATCCCCAAGCTTATGGTCTTCACCATCCTTGGATAGCTCTTGGTGCATCTCCTCCAATCCCTGTGAAAAAACTTCAAAACACCGTTTCTCCCATCTCTTTTCTGTGGGGTGCATTAATAGTGATAAACAAATAGGTTCCTTGCTGCATATAATCCTTGAACAAAAATTCATATGACATGTCCAGAAAGTGTATAATGTTGTATGCCTACTCATAAACTCAATTGGATCAAAAAGATTCAACTTAAAAGCTCAAAGCATGCATCAAACAAAATGGGACAGAATCTGTCCAAAAAACAGCAGCAGCAAAACGTATTTTTCTACCCTACCAAACTTTCTCGAAAAATTCCGAAAAATTCATGCATACAGAGGATGAAAAGTTGCAACTACAGTTCAAATATGAGCTCATTCGGAGTTACAGAATAAGAATTAAAAATCATACCGTGCACTGACTCGTGCAGGAATAAAATCTCCGAACGCTATAAGCAACTTTTTCAAACCAAAAAGGGTAAAACTTGGCACTTTATTAAAAACTCCAGAACCTAACTAGACACAAAATCTCTTGTTACAGCAAGAGGACACAAAGAAAAATCACACACAAAAATAACCGGGTTGCCTCCCGCAAAGCGCTTTCTTTATAGCCATATAGCTAGGCTTCTTACTTGTTGTTTTATTGTGGACGAAGCTCATGAGGGAGCTTGAACTTTGGTGGTTCCCTCTTCCTTGGAAAGTGTTCCATGCACTTCTTGTGTGGAAACTGAAACTTTACATTCCCTTCCTTTGAATCAATGATAGCACCTGTGGTACGAAGAAAAGGTCTTCCAAGAATAATAGGACTAGAGGTTTTATTCCCCATGTCCATGATTAGAAAATCCACAGGCACAAAAGTCATATGTAACTCTACCATAACATCACTTACTTTTCCCAAAGCATGTTTAATAGAGTCATCAGCAAGTGCTAGTTCAATAGAGCATTTTTCAAGATTTTTCAATTCAAGCACTTCATATAGTTCTTTAGATAAAACAGAGACACTAGATCCTAGATCAAGTATGGCATGGTGTGTCTCTTTTCCAATAGTTACTAGTACCTTAGGTATCCACATATCCCCAAGCTTAGGTGGTATCATAGCCTCTTGGTTGTACCTAGCAATCTTTTCTTTCAAGACATGATTAGCAATATAAGAACCAAAACCTGCTTGGTTAGTGTTGATGGAAGGATCACTTGCAAATTTTTGTAAGATAGATATTAATTCATGCAAGCTACAATTTTCTAAGTCAAGCAAAGGATCCTTGACTTCATTAAGCATTTTAACTTCCTCAACTTCAACCTCTTTCATTACCCCAATAGATTCTTTAGCAACTCTCTCTTGCTCATGAATGTGTTCCCAAGACTTATTGATAACCTCTTGGCAATATTTTATTGTTTCCTCATGTTTTTGGGCTGTAATGATGCTCTTTAATGATGAGACTTCCTTAGTAAGCTGATCTACCCTTTCAAACAAAGCATCTTGTTTTTCAAACTTAGAGATAAATTCCTTATTAAGCTCTTTTTGGGTAGATATAAAAGATCTAATGGTGTTTTCCAAGTCACTAGAAACATTACCACTAGAAGCATATTTATTTGGCACATATGGGGGTTTATTATAAGAGTTATAATTGTTGTTACCATACCCATTATTACCATAGTTCCTAATGAAGTTGACATCAATATTTTCAGAATTGTTTCCAACTAGTTCTTGCAAAGGAACATTTTCAACACTAGGTTTATTAAGCAAAGCAAGAATAGTATCCATTTTAGATGACAAATCATTAGTTTCTTCAATAGAGTTCACTTTCTTAGAAGGATTAGGTGCCCTATCAGTATGCCATTGACTATAGTTTTGTAAAATGCTTTCCAATATATTTTTAGCTTCTACTATAGTCTTACTCATAAAAGCACCTCCAGCAGCAGAATCAAGTATGTTTCTAGACATGTAGTTTAAACCATTGTAGAAAGAGTGTAATATGGTCCATTCATTAACTCCATGTGAGGGACAAGTTCTAAGCATAAGTTTTATCCTATCCCAAGCCATAGCAACATGTTCATTTTCATTTTGCCTAAAAGAAAGGATGTTGTTTCTATTTTGCAAAATTTTAACAGGGGGATAATATTTCTTAATGAAAGCTTCTTTTAGATCATCCCAAGAATTAATACTACCAGATGGCAAGGAATGCAACCACTCTTTAGCTTTTCCTCTAAGTGAAAAAGGAAATAACTTCAGTTTTAGGATATCACTTTCCACATTTTTAAACTTTTGCATGTCACATATTTCAACAAAGTCATGAAGATGCATAGAGGCATCCTCCATAGCACTACCACCAAATTGTTCCCTAGTTATCAAGTTCAACAAACTAGGACTTACTTCATAACTCTCAGCATTTATCTTAGGTGTGGCAATAGCTCTCGTGATAAATTGATCATTAGGAGTGTTTGTGTAGTCACACAACTTAGTTCTTTCTCCCATTTTAGCAAGTTTTTTTGGTATTTTTAATTTTTTATGCAAAACTGAAATAAATATGATATGATATGCAATGACACTAACAAAACAAATAAATTGCTTTGTAAGTAAAGATGGATAAGATGGTGCTCACGTAGGTGCAACCTCCCCAAGCTTAGGTGTTAGCACAAGTTGGTGACGTTGACTTTGTTGTGAGATGAATGCGATGATGCACACCCTTGGATAAATCTCTCAGCTACGATTCCCCGGCAACGGCGCCAGAAAACGTCTTGATGGTCCCGAAGAGCAAGGCTTGATACCTGCAAAATAAACGGGATTAGGTTGAGACTCCAAGTGCAGAGTGTATAGTAAGTGGAAGACAGTTTTCCCCACGAGGGGTGACTCGAGGGTTTAATATCGAACTCTCGGGGAATCTGAAGTGGTAGATTTATCTTCTTATCCTTCTTTTGGTTACCTACAAAACAAGGTTAGATGTTTTGGTCCTCAACCTCACCTGTGGTTGTCAAGCACAAGGTGTAAGAATGATATCAGGATAGTTATGCAATGCAAACAAGAAATAAATATGCAATGATGGTGGATGCAATGTAAATGATATTTTTGGGTTTTTGAATGATGTATGCAAGATGAAAAGTATTTTTGTATTTTCGGATTTAATGATGGCTGAAAATAGAAAAGTGGTATATGGTGTTGGAAAGGTGTTTCTTATGATTAAAAATGGACTGGGGTTCATGGTTTCACAAATGCACTCTCTCTTTATAAAGTGGTAGACAATGGAACACACACAGTTAACATATGAGATTGCAACACAGGGTTTGATAACAAGTTACTTAGATATATGGGCATCACGTCCTAACATAGAGATCTTTTGGTTATTAACCTCTCTTATACTCCACCAAGATGCGAACTAAATCATAACACCTCAGTAATTAAGATAACTCAGAGTATAGCATTAAGTATCATGACATGAAGTGAAAATAAGAACATGCTAGATCTAGTCATGGAGTAGTGGCAATGGTCACGCCCACATCCCCGGTAGCATGGTATTTTAGTTTATCCCTAGTGAGGTAACAAAGTAAGGTAAAGATACCAAAGTGGATCGCAGAACTTTCTCTCACGTTCACTGCACTAGCCACCCCCCGTTACTCCAACTAATGCACACGTTCCCCCACACACGCTCTCATAAACATGCTTGATCAAAACAAGTAGACAAGAACGGGGTACATAATATGCATCTATACTCATAACTGAAACAAACATTGCAATCTCAAACATATATTAACTCATAAAGATCCACCACAAAGGTATTACAACGGTGACCGTAATCATGTTCAGCAGCTCATACGGTGCTAATTAGTGAAGCTCAAGAGAGGAGAGATACATAAGTTACTTCCACAAACCCATAGTCCAGAGGTGGACTACTCCCTCTTCATCATGGAGACGGTGGAGAAGTCGATGGAGAAGATGGAGACCACGCCGGCAGCGCCCCGCCGGAGTTTTCCCCCTCCAATCTGCAGCTCCTGATCTCCGTTTCGGTGTTTCTGTGTTTGTGCGGCGCTCCTTCCAGAGAACGTCGGGGGACCTTTTTTATAGGCGTTTTTAGGTCAAGACGATGTCGGTGGAGAAAGATCGAAGGCAACGGAGCCACGAGGCCAAACGGGTGGGCCCCGCGGCCAGTACCTGGCCGCGTGGGCCACCCCCGTTTGGCCTCGGGCCTCCGTTTGTTCGCTTCCTTCGCCCACAGGTCTTCTTCCTTCCAAATATTGACGCCCGTAAATTTCCAGGTGATTTCGTTGACGTTTGGGTCCCTGAAACATTAAAATAAGAAAACGGGGTTTTCTGCCTGTGCAGGGTTAATTCCATAAAAATAGGAAATAAATGAATATTCCCAAAAATCATTATAAAACATTGATATAACCCTTATATGATGCAAATATGATTGGAATATAAGCAATTAAAGTGCAAAGTTCATGTATGCATTTTACATGCATCAGATGCACCCATGGATCACCCCAGCATGTTTCAAGAAGACTCAAGCGTCTAAGCTTGGGGATGCCCAAGGCATCCCCTTCTTTATCAGCAACTTATCAGGTCATCTCTAGTGAAACTATATTTTAATTCTTTCACATCATATGTGCTTTACTTGGAGCGTCTGTGTGCTTTTATTTTCAGTACTTTATTTTTCTTATGGTCAACTCGATTGGACCCCAGCATTCTTGATTGGAAGAGAGACACGCTCCGCTTTTTCATATGAATACTCCTATTCTTCACTTATACTTGTTGAGTATTCTTGTCTAACTATTGCTATGCTTTTAGCTCCTGTTTTTCATGCATCTCTTATTCAGAGTTGTTAGTTCTTTTAAAGAAAGTACTCTCTTGCTTCACTTATAATTGTTTGGAGTTTATGTTGAAATAAATTGATTGGTGTTTGGTTGGAACAGAAAATGTTGCATGTGGTAGATGGTATAATGGAAAAAGCTTACATATTCTTGTAGATCATTGTATTGGATAATTTGATACTTGTCAATTGTTTTGAGTTATCAAGTAGTTCATGTTTAAGCTTTTGTATCATATAGTTAAAAACCTATTAATGAAGAACTACCGTAAAGCTCGTTGAAATTTGGTTTGCATGATTGGTATCTCTAAGGTCTAGATATTTTCTAGTAAAAGGGTTTGGTTAACAAGGAAAACAGTGTAGAGTCTTATAATGCTTGCAATATGTTCTCATATAAGTCTTGCTGTGTCGGTTGATATCCTGTGTTTGCTTCAAATAACCTTGCTAGTCTAAAAACTCTGTACTGAGAGGGAATGCTTCTCGTGCATCCAAAACCTTGAGCCAAATCCATGCCATCTGTGTCCACCATAACTACCTATATGTGGTATTTTCTTGCCATTCCAAGTAAATTTTTCATGTGCTACCTTTAAACTATTCAAACTTTATTATTCCTATTTTGTGTCAATGTTTACCAAGCTCATGAGGACGGGGTGGATGTCTTTATGTCAACTGTCAAACAGACTTTACCACCGGACTGGCGGCATATACATCCGCTTATCCATTAATTTTGCAAAAAGAGCTGGCAAATGGGGTGCCCAGTCCCAATTAATTACAACTTTAACGCTTAATTCTCTTCACATTTTTGCCCTGATTTATCAGTCAAGCAATGACAAACAGTGAAATATCTGCATGTGTAAACAAAAGAGAAAGAGGGATAATCTGCCTTGCTGGTAGAAATAACGTCCTTCATGAGAGCCGCTCTTAAAAGTCTGGTTGGCAGGGGTCATATTGTACTTTCCATTTTTCTGATTCGTTGACAATTAACAAACACCTCTCAAAACTTATTTTTACTCTCTATATGATTTCAAAAACTTAAAAGGCTCTAGCACATGATTTAATCACTGCTTCCCTCTGCGAAGGGCATTTCTTTTACTTTTATGTTGAGTCAGTTTTCCTACTTCTTTCTATCTTAGAAGCAAACACTAGTGTCAACTTTGTGCAACAATTTTTATATGCTCGTATATTGCACTTATTATATGCTTTGTGTTGGCAAATATCCATGAGATATATATGTTGAAAGTTGAAAGCAATTGCTGAAACTTAAATCTTCCTTTGTGTTGGTTAAATACCTTTACTTAGAATCTATTGCTTTATGAGTTAACTCTTATGCAAAACTCTTTGATGCTTGTCTCGAAAGTACTATTCATGAAAAGTTTTTGCTTATATGATTCAGTTGTTTGCTCATTATCTACTTGCTAGCAAACTATAGACCCTTGACCTGGATCACTTAATTCATAACATTTGCTTTACAATATTATTTGATCAAGATTATGATTGTAGCATGTCACCTCAGAAATTATTTTGTTTTTATAGTTTTACCTACTCGAGGACGAGTAGAACTAAGCTTGGGGATGCTTGATACGTCTCAAACGTATCTATAATTTCTGATGTTCCATGTTGATATTATACCAATTGTTACATGTTTTATATACACTTCATAGCATTTTTATGCATTTTCTGGGACTAACCTATTAACAAGATGCCACAGTGCCAGTTCCTGTTTTCTGTTGTTTTTGTATTCCAGAAAAGCTAGTCTGGAAATATTCTCGGAATTGGACGAAACTTGGACAGAACCTCCTATTTTTCCAACACGAAGACGGAGTCCAGAAGAGAGACAGAGGAGGGCCACGTGGCACCCACACCATGGGGCCGCGCGGGCCCCCCCTGCCGCGCCGTGGGGTGGTGTGGGGCCCTCGTGGCTCCGCAGCCGCCGACCTTTCGCCTATTTATTCTTCCCGACGCGAAAACCCTAAATACCCGAGCCATTATCCATGAAAAGTTCCAGAGACGCCGCCGCCGTCAACCCTAGCTCGGGAGGGTTCAGAAGCTCTTCCCGGCACCCTGCCGGAGAGGGGAATCATCACCGGAGGGCTCTACATCACCATGCCTGCCTCCGGAGTGATGCGTGAGTAGTTCATCCTTGGACTACGGGTCCATGGCAGTAGCTAGATGGTTGTCTCTCCACTTTATGCTATCATGTTTAGATCTTGTGAGCTGCCTATCATGATCAAGATCATCTTATTGTAATGCTACATGTTGTGTTTGCTGGGATCCGATGAATATTGAATACTATGTCAAGTTGATTATCAATCTATCTTATATGTTATTTATGATCTTGCATGCTTTCCGTTACTAGTAGATGCTTTGGCCAGGTAGATGCTTGTAACTCCAAGAGTGAGTATTTATGCTAGATAGTGGGTTCATGCCTCCGGTAATCTGGGAGAGTGACAATAACTTCTAAGATTGTGGATGTGCTGCTGCTGATGGCCCTTCACGTAGTTACCCCACAATGGCGCCAGAAAACAGTTGCTAGCCCTTCGCGTGGTTACCTGCGTGAAAAGTAAATGGGTTAGGTTGAGACTCCAAGTGCAGAGTGTGTAGTAAGTGGAAGACGTGTTTTCCCCACGAGGGTGACTCGAGGGTTTAATATCGAACTCTCGGGGAATCAGTAGTGAAGATTTATCTTTCCTATCCTTCTTTTGGTTACCTACAAAACAAAGTAAATGTTTTGGTCCTCAACCTCACCTAGTGGTTGTCAAGCACAAGGTGTAGAATGATATCAAGATAATATGCAATGCAAACAAGAAATAAATATGCAATGGTGGTAAATAAATATGCAAGGATGGTGGTAGCAATGATAAATGATATTTTTGGGTTTTTATGATGAATGCAAGATGTAAAAGTGTTTTTGTATTTTCGGATTTAAAATGGCAGAAAATGGAAAAGTGGTAAAAGTGGTTGGAAAGGTGTTTCTTATGATTAAAAATGGACCGGGGTTCATGGTTTCACAAATGCACTCTCTCTTTAATAAAGTGGTAGACAATGGAACACTAGAGTTGACATATGAGATTGCAACACAACAGTTTAATGACAAGTTATAATTATATGGGCATCACGTCCTAACATAGAGACCTTTTGGTTATTAGTCTCTCTTATACTCCACCAAGATGCGAACTAAATCATAACACCTCAGTAATTAAGATAACTCAGAGTATAGCAATAAGTATCATGACATGAAGTTAAAATAAGAACATGCTAGATCTAGTCATGGAGTAGTGGCAATGGTCACACCCACATCTCCGGTAGCATGGTATTTCTTTTTATCCCTAGTGAGGCAACAAAGTAAGGTAAAACACCCAAGTGGATCGCAGAACTTTCTCTCACGTTCACTGCACTAGCCACCCCCGTTACTCCAACTAATGCACACGTTCCCCCTCACACGCTCTCATAAACATGCTTGATCATACAAGTAAATAAGAACGGGGTACATAATATGCATCTACTTTCATAACTGAAACAAAACCATTGCAATCTCAAACATATATTAACTCATAAAAAGATCCACCACAAAGGTATTACATAGATGACCGTAATCATGTTCAGCAGCTCATACGGTACTAATTAGTGAAGCTCGAGAGAGAGATACATAAGTTACTTCCACAAACCCATAGTCCAGAGGTGGACTACTCCCTCTTCATCATGGAGACGGTGGAGAAGTCGTTGGAGAAGATGGAGACCACGCCGGCAGCGCCCCGCCGGAGTTTTCCCCCTCCAATCTGCAGCTCCAGGTCTCTGTTTCGGTGTTTCTGTGTTTCTGCGGCGCTCCTTCCAGAGAACGTCGGGGGATATTTTTATAGGCGTTTTTAGGTCAAAACGGAGTCGGTGGAGGAAAGATCGACGGCAACGGAGCTCCGAGGCCCAAGGGGGTCCCACGCGGCCAGGTACAGGGCCGCGTGGGCCCACCCTTTTGGCCCTCGGGCTCCGTTTGTTCGCTTCCTTCGCCCACAAGTCTTCTTCCTTCCAAATATGACGCTCGTAAATTTCAGGTCATTTGGACGTCGTTTGGGTCCCTGAAACATTAAAAAAGAAATAGGGTTTTCTGCCTGCGCAGGGTTAATTCCATAAAAAATAGGAAACATATCAAATATTCCCAAAATCATTATAAAACAGTGATATAACCCTTATATGATGCAAATATGACTGGAATATAAGTAAAATAATGCAAAGTTCATGTATGCATTTTACATGCATCAACATCCCCAAGCTTAACCTATACTCGTCCTCGAGTATGAAGGTGATAAAACTAACATGGACTTTGCAATTTAATACTATCAATGGATATCAAAGATGATTACTATTGCTACATAGAGTAAATGATTCATTCTTAAAAGGAGTAGCAATATGCAAGATAGTTTATGAAGTGATATCAAGTATTCAATGCAAGGATGTTCAATGATAATTCACAAAGTGTAACATAAGAAAAGTACTATGGACCACATGTATGCATAATAATAAGTAAGAACATCCTACAATGGTCATAGAGTATTGGTGAAAATCTGAATATAAAAGGTGGACACTTTGGAAAGATATATATATGAGTAGAGGTAAAGCATGAATAAATTTCATCTAACTTCTGAACTTCTCTACTTAAGTCAATGATTGTAATATGGTAATCCTTGGTGTCAAGCTCTCATTCCCCTATCATAGCATCTTGAATGATTAAGTTTAAAGTGAAAGCAATAGAGTAGTGTGCTTGACAAAGTACAGGTTGAAAGTCTCATGCCCCTTGAATACAAGTACCTACTCCATGTGTTACTCAACTTGGAAAACAAAGCAAGTTCAAGTTAAATATCATTGTAAGTAATAATAGTATCATTAAGAGCGTCAACTGGGGTACCTCTTGTCCCAGGATATGGAACAAGCCCATATCAAAATGACAAGACAAACAAACATAATGAACAATCTCAACACCCTTTTTATTTACCATTGGATAGCTTTTTATTGTAAGGTGTATCACAGAAGGTTCACCATAGCATGTAAGTAAATTTCCACCATGAATGATGCATGGCTTAGATTAGCGGCCCAGGCGTCTCTCTAACCATTTATACAAACTCATTTAAACTCACTTCATTTCCCATTTATTTCACCCATGGTAAGCATCCATAAACAAAAGTACATGATATCAACTAAATGAGATGATGTGCAATGTTGAAAGCTTGCCATGTGACAGCACATATGAGCTAACTCTCAACCAAAGACATTTGTCAAGTCCACAACTCATAATTTTAATCACAATGGGTCATATTTTATTTATGCAATGAAAGTAAAGTGTGCATCAAGTTCGCGAGAGCTATATAACCAACTTTTCCCACAACAATTAACAACATAAGCATTTTCATTCAGAGGTATAGATAACACAAATATCATGATAAACATACTCGGAATAGCATAAAGCTAATAGGTAGATATGGTGGACTCACTGGAAAAACTTTGGTTGAAGGTGTTGGAAACAAGTTTTTGCTTGTTGGAATTTTTGGGCTAGCAAGAGGGAGAAAGTTGACCATCTAAATGCATGCATGAGTGTCCATAGAACTAACTAATCCATGTTAAACAAGGTAAATAACATTTAGCATCAAAACATGAATAAAGATAGCTCTTGATAAAATATTTGCAAATTATTACTCATTAACAAGCTCATGAATCATGCAATTATATGTATCTTTTAAAATTAACTTAACATCCCTTTTCCCAATCTTATAATAGCATCCAACATAATTCAACCCAAATTTCCAGTAGCTCTCTCATATATAAATGATAGTGTGGTGGTCTCACAAAATAAAAATCAACCTAAACAAACAAAAAGACGCTCCAAGTTTATGCGATAAAGTGTTTCGATCGAAAAACAGAAGTTAGACGTGTGCAAACCGAGAGTGTGTAGGTCCAGTGGGGTTGTCTTCACATCCCCAAGCTTATGGTCTTCACCATCCTTGGATAGCTCTTGGTGCATCTCCTCTAATCCCTGTGAAAAAACTTCAAAACACCGTTTCTCCCATTTCTTTTTCTGTGGGGCACATTAGTAGTGATAAACAAATAGATTTCTTGCTGCATATAATCCTTAGACAAAAATTCATATGAATGTCCAGAAATGTATAATGTTGTATGCCTACTCATAAACTCAATTGGATCAAAAAGATTCATGTTAAAAGTTCTAAGCATGCATCAAACAAAATGGGACAGAATCTGTCCAGAAAAACAGCAGCAGCTAAACGTATTTTTCTACCCTACTTAACTTTGTCGGAAAATTCCGAAAAATTCATGCATACAGAGGATGAAAAGTTGCATACAGTTTAAATATGAGCTCATTCGGAGTTACAGAATAAGAATTAAAAATCATACCGTGCACAGATTCGTGCAGGAATAATATCTCCGAACGCTATAAGCAACTTTTCATACCAAAATGAGTAAAACTTGGCACTTTATTAAAAATTCCAGAAACTAAACTAAACACTAAGTCTCTTGTTACAGCAAGAGGACACAAAGAAAATCACAAATAAAAACAACCGGGTTGCCTCCCGTAAAGCGCTTTCTTTATAGCCATATAGCTAGGCTTCTTACTTGATATTTATTGTGGACGAAGCTCATGAGGGAGCTTGAACTTTGGTGTCCCTCTTCCTTGGAAGTGTTCATGCATAATACCAGGATCCCATGGTGTTCTCAAACCAATCAAAATAATAGTCAAGTTGAACCCTAGTTGAGAGAAAAACAAAACACAAAAGTAATAACAACGAAGTCTAACTTTCTTTCTATGCATTGGCATTTTGTATATGAATGAATCACATAAATAGAAGTTTCCAATGCATATTAACAATATTTACTTGCAGCATATAATTATTAGCATAAAGAGGGTTCTTATCACCTCCTCTTTCATAATAGTTGCAAGTAGTAGAAATAAATTCAACCATATAACCACAAGAATCATTCAACTTAGATAATTTAGGCACATAAAGAGGATTATTAAATTTATTATGGAATTCATTAGCATGCTTCCCTCTTTCAAAATAGTTAATAAGATCAATATCAAGTTTACTATCATGATTGCAACAAAGATTTGGAACTAAAGATAGTTGCAAATCACATAAGTATTTCTCAACATAAGCAAATTTCTCCTCTATGGTGTAAGTAGGAGAATTCAAGAACAAAGTAGGACTCTCATGAGTAAGAGTACCATCACAAACAGCAAGTATATCATTTTATCCTCACATAAATTAGTAACAACTAAACATGGAGGATTATCAATAAGCATAGGACCATCATCTAAAGCATTATCATATAGCATATTTAAACAACACTCCTCATTATCATCAATAAGTTCACTAGTAGTATTACTAGAAAGTAAAGGAGTATTATTAGCTTCATCATAATAGCAGGGGTTATCATATAGGATCATAGAACTTTTAGTTTCACACTCATCATAACATGGGTTTTCATAAGCTTCTTTAGGAGTAAAATATTTAAGAAAATCCTCTCTCAAAATACTCCATTCAATAGTGACTTCTTCATCCAAAGACCTGAACCAAATACGAGCATTACCAGATAAAGACAAATATAATAGCTTCCTTTTACCGGATCATCAGAAATACCAGGAAGCCTAAATAAACCACATATGTCTTCAATTATCTCCACGTGTTCACGTGCAGACTTAGTTCCATCCCCTGTAAATGGATTTTCATAATACTTTTAACATGACCAACGGGAATTTTAAATCCCACTTTAGGTACCTCAGACACAGTAGTTTCAACAGCTTTAGGAGCAATAGCATAAGCACTTTCATATAAAGCAAGATGCAGCGAGGCACGATTCATAAGTGCCATAGTAACAATGAGATAAAACAGTAAAATTCAGCTTTCAAGTTTCCTTATGGAGTGTTTGTGTAATCACACAACTTAGTTCTTTCTCCCATTTTAGCAAGTTTTTATGTGTTTTTTAATTTTTTATGCAAAACTGAAAATAAATATGCAAACGAACTAAAATGCAAGACAATGACAAAACAAGATAAATTGCTTTGAAGGTAAAGATGGATAAGATGATGCTCACGTAGGTGCAACCTCCCCAAGCTTAGGTGTTAGCACAAGTTGGTGATGAAGTTGACTTGGTGAGATATCCTTGGATAAACCTTTCAGCAATGATTCCCCGGCAACGGCGCCAGAAAACAGTCTTGATGGCCCTTCACGTAGTTACCCCACAATGGCGCCAGAAAACAGTTGCTAGCCCTTCGTGTGGTTACCTGCGTGAAAAGTAAATGGGTTAGGTTGAGACTCCAAGTGCAGAGTGTGTAGTAAGTGGAAGACGTGTTTTCCCCACGAGGGTGACTCGAGGGTTTAATATCGAACTCTCGGGGAATCAGTAGTGAAGATTTATCTTTCCTATCCTTCTTTTGGTTACCTACAAAACAAAGTAAATGTTTTGGTCCTCAACCTCACCTAGTGGTTGTCAAGCACAAGGTGTTAGAATGATATCAAGATAATATGCAATGCAAACAAGAAATAAATATGCAATGGTGGTAAATAAATATGCAAGGATGGTGGTAGCAATGATAAATGATATTTTTGGGTTTTTTATATGAATGCAAGATGTAAAAGTGTTTTTGTATTTTCGGATTTAATAATGGCAGAAAATGGAAAAGTGGTAAAAGTGGTTGGAAAGGTGTTTCTTATGATTAAAAATGGACCGGGGTTCATGGTTTCACAAATGCACTCTCTTTTTAATAACGTGGTAGACAATGGAACACTAGAGTTGACATATGAGATTGCAACACAACAGTTTAATGACAAGTTATAATTATATGGGCATCACGTCCTAACATAGAGACCTTTTGGTTATTAGTCTCTCTTATACTCCACCAAGATGCGAACTAAATCATAACACCTCGATAATTAAGATAACTCAGAGTATAGCAATAAGTATCATGACATGAAGTTAAAATAAGAACATGCTAGATCTAGTCATGGAGTAGTGGCAATGGTCACACCCACATCTCCGGTAGCATGGTATTTCTTTTTATCCCTAGTGAGACAACAAAGTAAGGTAAAACACCCAATGGATCGTAGAACTTTCTCTCACGTTCACTGCACTAGCCACCCCCGTTACTCCAACTAATGCACACGTTCCCCCTCACACGCTCTCATAAACATGCTTGATCATAACAAGTAAATAAGAACGGGTACATAATATGCATCTACTTTCATAACTGAAACAAAACCATTGCAATCTCAAACATATATTAACTCATAAAAGATCCACCACAAAGGTATTACATAGATGACCGTAATCATGTTCAGCAGCTCATACGGTACTAATTAGTGAAGCTCGAGAGATACATAAGTTACTTCCACAAACCCATAGTCCAGAGGTGGACTACTCCCTCTTCATCATGGAGACGGTGGAGAAGTCGTTGGAGAAGATGGAGACCACGCCGGCAGCGCCCCGCCGGAGTTTTCCCCCTCCAATCTGCAGCTCCAGGTCTCTGTTTCGGTGTTTCTGTGTTTCTGCGGCGCTCCTTCCAGAGAACGTCGGGGGATAATTTTTATAGGCGTTTTTAGGTCAAAACGGAGTCGGTGGAGGAAAGATCGACGGCAGCGGGCTCCGAGGCCCAACTTGATGGGTCCCACGCGGCCAGGTACAGGGGCCGCGTGGGCCCACCCCTTTTGGCCCTCGTGGCTCCATTTGTTCGCTTCCTTCGCCCACAAGTCTTCTTCCTTCCAAATATTGACGCTCGTAAATTTGCAGGTCATTTGGACGTCGTTTGGGTCCCTGAAACATTAAAGGAAAGAAATAGGGTTTTCTGCCTGCGCATGGTTAATTCCATAAAAAATAGGAAACATATCAAATATTCCCAAAATCATTATAAAACAGTGATATAACCCTTATATGATGCAAATATGACTGGAATATAAGTAAGAATAATGCAAAGTTCATGTATGCATTTTACATGCATCAGTTGCCACTAGGGATAAAATAACCGATGCTTAGCTTAAGGGTGCGTCGTTAGGTCTAATGCATTTGTTTACATTACGCACATTACTTAATGCAATTATCCGTTGCTTGCAACTTAATACCAACGGGAACTCGGATGACAACCTGGCGGTGGATTATTAGTCATAGACGCTGTTGGATAACGGTCTATGTATTTTGTCGTAATGCCCACATGAATATCATAGTAATCATCATGTCATATATATGCATTGTCATGCGATCAATATTTTGTCAATTGCCCAGCTGTAATTTGTTCACCTAGCATGTTAGTTATCTTTTTATGGAGAGACACCACTAGTGAACTGTGGACCCCGGTCCATTCTTTTACACTGATAATACAACCAACTGCAAACACTGTTCCTTTCATTCTCTGCAATTTACTACTGTTTTCCACACCATACGTTAATCCTTTGTTTTCGGCAAGCCGGTGAGATTGACAACCTCACTGTTTCGTTGGGGCAAAGTAGTTTGATTGTGTTGTGTGCAGGTTCCACGTCGGCGCCGGATTCCCTGGTATTGCGCCGTGCCATATTCCGCCACCAACAACCTTCAGAAGTGATTTCTTGCTCCTACTGGTTCGATTAAACCTTGGTTTCATACTGAGAAAAACTGCTGCTACACTGCTTCATACCTTCCTCTTGGGGTCTCTCAACGAACGTGTGATGCACATCATCAATGATGTGATAGAGGCCAGTGAGGGAAAAGATGATGGCATCCTGCCGCCCAAACTTAAAAGGTCCTACTTTCCTAACTATTATCGTTTCAACATCTTATGTATGGCTACTTAAAATAGACTAGCTCCATGTAAGCTAATAAAGTTATGAATTGTTTGGCTTGTTTGGTGTATCAGGCAAACTTCGACTCTCAAGTCTGGGGGGGGGGGGGGGGGGCAAGAAGCAGAAGTAGTAACTAAACTGCTATCTCTGAAGAGATCCTTTCTACATGAGGTAATTATTTATTGCTTTTTATAAAGACCTTTTGATCTTGCTGCTAGAGTTCTACTGTTTATATATCTTCATAGCTTGCTTAGTTTAGACGAGGCTCTTTAACTCTCTGTTTCTTTATTACCAGGTTCTCTACTGTACAGCCATATCTTCAAGGATGAGCATAGCTCGCAGAGGCTACGTGAAGAGCTCATGGATATTTTAGTGTTGCTCATCTGCCTCGGCGTTCGCTGCTTCTCAGCGTGCCTACCTTAAGTTAATTAGGCGTAGTCATCGCATTGCTGCATACAGCTACTTCTTCTGAGTCCTTGCTGCCTATCTATATGCTACGGTCGAATTTGTCTCCCCTTCTGCAGCATTCAATTATGTGCTAGCTATGTAACCATCTCTGAAGAACTATTTTGGGTAAGAGCATGCTGTTGCTACTGCCGCTGACTAAGGAAAACTTACTTTCTCGATCCTTTAGTCAGATCCTATTGCCAGAATGTTGGCCAAGTACTACTAGACGCGACCGACACTTTCCCCTCCCAAAACACTGTTTGAGAGCGGCGACTCGGAGGCGCTCTCTGCTCCCGTTCCTCGCCGGCGATCCCGCTGCTCCCCTTCGCCTCCGGCCGCCGTTTCGGCGCCGTGAGGTGGAGGGGAGCTCCGGGGCTCGTCGTGCGTGTAGATAGTTAGGTTTAGTTTAGGTTTCTGTGGCCTGGCTGCGGCATCCAAGACGGCAGCGATGGCGTTGGCGTGTTGGGCCTTCGTCCTTCCCCTCCTTTCCCCGTTCCGGCCTCGGCGCCAGGGAGGCAGTGAAGGTTCGTCGGGTGCTTTCCTCCTTCTTCGTTATCCGGCCGGCCGTGGAGGCGAGGGGAGAAGAAGGTGCGTGTTGGCGACCCGGTTTTGGTGCTGGTGTGTGGGGTTGTCTTCCTCGCTGGTTTTGCTCTGGCGGCCATGGCGGCGAGGGGAGCAGCCTGCTGGAAGTTGTTGGGCGTTGTTGGTGGTGGATCTGGGCGGCGCCGAGTCGGCGGGAAGAAGGGTGGTTCGGGGGAGCTAGCGCTGCGGCCGAGCGTGTTCATCGGCTTCGGTTCCGTCGCAGGGCGGCGGGCGGCTCAAGCGGTCATCTACAAAGCGTGGAGGCGCTCTCTCCCCTTCGGCATGTGGTACGGCGGCTCCGGCGTGGTCTAGGTGCTCCGGCGAGTGGCGCAGGGATCCGATCGTGTTTCTTCTCGGTGGCTTGGGGGGCTCTCTGCAAATTCCTGGGTCCTTTTGTATTTTTCTTTCCTTCTGTGGACCTGTCTGTAATTTGCTCGAGCTGCCTGTTTTATGTGGTCGGATCTGTTAAAAAAAAAAGAATGTTGGCCAAGCTTCCAAACTTTATGTGCTATTTTAGACTGGTTATTCAGTGCAACTTTATGATGTCCCAGATTTCGCTCCATTACATTGGATGTTCTTGTGATGCAACTTTATCATGTATTTATTCAGTGCTCTTTCGTGAGCTGTTTAATGCATGGTAGAATGTGGTGCCCAGCAAAGATTTGTTCTTATTTAGATCATTCTCCTTGATTGCATCTGTGTTCTTTATCATTCTTCTGCCACTTGTATTAGCCAAGATGTTTTCTTTCTGCATCATTCCTAAGGCTAATACTACACAGAGATAATGTACGTGCATATCCATTTCATTGTTTATACCAGATTCCTAGAACCAAAGACATTAGCCTTAGGACAGTACCATTTCTGAAACTGTCAATTCAAACATGGAAAAAAAGAGAGCAACTGTGATTTACCGTACCATGTGTTGGCTCACGCTAAATATGTTATCAGAGACATGGTTTTACCTGTTGATTCCATCCACACAATTTTTCTCTGCATCTGTCCTAAGGCTAATACTACACAGAGATAAGTTGATTAACTGAGTGACATGCTACTGATGATTTCAGGAACATAGATACTTCAGGATTCGAACCAAAGACATTTAGTTGCTGCATAGCTATCAAAAAAAAAAACTCAGCTCGATGGAGTGGGCCTGGCCCAAGTGCCCAACCTTACATGGCCCATGATCTCATATATAAAGGCTTTTTATTTTCTTCTACCTTCTACCCACCGACGGTCTCATCCATTCCCTTTCCTGGCGCAGTCTCTCTCCTAATCGCAGCGTGAGAACAGATCCACTCTGCTAGAGCTTTCCCTTTCATCCTAGGATTTAATCCACGGTTTGAGTTCCCCTCACATTCCCTTCTTCGATTTCAGGGACAGCAAACACGACACGGATCTTGGAGCCGTCACGCTGATAGCTCAGCTGGTCAGTTCGTATTTCTTTCGATTAGTTCCATTTTACTAATTCGTATAGCTCATTTCTTATGAATATAGTGATAGAATCAACCATTAGGCAGCTGATCTCTGCCAGTAAACATCATACCTTAAATTATTTAGGACCGAATCCTAATATAATGATTGGCAATTCATCTGTAAAGGGCTACTGTTTGCTGGTACCTAAGAAGATTCATTTTTACAGAGAACACGACCTATCAGCATAAGTAATCAGCAGTGTTTTTTCTAGAGCTGTTTTTTAGTAAGCAATGCATGATTGGTTTCAGATTCCCGCTTCTCCTTTTGCGTTTGCATCAAATACCGAATAACAATCTAAACAAGTGACATTAGATACACCACACAAACTGACCATAAATCATGTGTTCCATAAAAATTGACATCATCTGCAGTCTGCACCATAGCAACATATCTCTTATTCACTCCTCTATGTAGTAATCAAGGGATTTGAGGGAACTAGGATATTCTTTTTCTACCTCATTCAGCTATCTAATGTGTGTTCACCTGAACTAAAGACATGCTTGTATCTGCGTAATTCTAAACCAAATGACAGCTATAGAATCAACCTCCACCATGTTGATGTTTAGCTTGTCAAATTTTGGAATACGCTTGGTCTGCCTCCAAAATTTGGCAAAGCCCTCTCTCTCGCATTTTTGGACACTAATTTGACTTGTGTGTTTACAGTGCTGATGTACTGATATAAAACTTAATAACAGAGCATATTCTTAATCATAGGCGGCGTTTAGTCGCCTCTAGAAAATATGATCTGCAAGTCTTGATTCTTGAATATGCGTTCGTCTGTAGCATGATCTATGGACCTAGCTCCACCACGGTTAAAAATGCTTGTTAAATATAAGATTTACGGCCATGGTATGTTTGCTCCTGTTATGTCATTGTTTTTTTAACACAGACATGTTTGTAATTTGGAAACATTGTTGGGTTCTTACACCTCCCATCTTTTAATCAAGGTACCTCACGTCACTCGCACTCCGTGCTACTAGCTCCATGGAGGGTGTTCAAATCCCAACTTGGGTTTTATTAGAGGCCATGATGAAGCAAATGCAGCTACCACCTCCTGTATACCTGACCAGTAAAACTGAGGGAGGACAGGACGTTGCAAGAGTTGTATTTTACCCTTCTGCAGAATGCTACCAAAATTCATTGCAGCCTCAATCATTGTCTAGCTATCCATCAAACTCCACTGAGTTAGCAATAGAGGATGCCACGGTTCAAGCAATCAGGTAGATGGAGACTATTCAGAAGAAAGTGATTAAAGATTTCCGTTACACCGAGATGGAAACCGCTAAAAGGGCAAATGAAGATCTTCTCCAACAGGTCAAACAGAAAGATGAAAAGATCAAAGAGAAGACTAACCAGCTGAATGAGCTTGCTAGGTCTTATGATGACTTTCTAGACACCGCATGTGATTTCAGCTGTCGCATTTGCAAGATAACCTCCGAGAACCTTGCTCCGAGCTCAAGCGCTGTTGTTGACATGAACAATGGCACTCTCCTTGACATAGAAGCTATAGCCTCTGACCTGAAAAACCTCACGTTCGAGTCAACTGAGAAGCTCAAGGCCAAAGGTGCAGATGATCGCACCTTGTCAGACTTCACTGAAGATGAACAAGATGAACATTTTCCAGCAAGCTCTGCTTCAGATGCGCCACTGTCAACACATTCAGATTGCGAAATCTACAATTACGACTCTGACGGGCTTCCTCTAGATTACTATGGCTCTGAATTTGATTGTGATTACTAGATTTAGACTGTTTCTGTACTACTTGCTTGTAGTATTCTACCCTATCTATGAAACTATATTTGCGGTGTGATTTGAACTTCGTGTTGTAAATTAACCTCTATATTGTCCTCTGTTGCATTTTATATTGTATGAGCCTGGCTATATGGATTGATCATCTAAGGGCCATGGATTTCTCAACATGTTTGCAGTGTGTATCAGTGGAGTTTCCGGTTAATGCCTTGTATTGTCTGGATTTTTTTTGTTTCGAGTTTGTATTGTCTGGGTCTGCTGTCTGAACGTTTAAGCACTGTTAGTTTTCCTATATAGACAAATTACACGGCCATATTTGTTATCAATTACTATCTTAAGCCCATTACGGAGAGGCCCAGCCTCACAATGCACGCACCAAGCCCAAGACGGCCCGCACCTGTTCAGACAGACTATTCCTATCAGAAGCTACGGTCGATCTAGGTTTTCAGTGGCGGCGATTCCGCTTTCTTTCTCAGTGACGGCCCCGTCGTCTTCAGCCGAACCTGCTCCCTGCTCGGGTCCTTCCTCGCCAGCGGCTTGCTCGAAGACACATGTAAGGTGCTATCTTGCAATGCTCCCAGTCCATCTTCTCCAGCTCCCTAAAACTAGATTATTGATTCATTGTTAGTTTCCTTGGATAAAGCTTGCTGCTTTACAGAACACTGCCGATTGAAAATTGCTCCTTTGTTTGCGTGGCTCTCCAACGATAGAATGGATGCTTATCTTCCAGAAAATAATTTGCCGCTTTAATGCCCAGGTTTTGTCTTAATAGCCAAGGCTGTAATTTCTAGATTCACTGCTCAAGAAACTGCCAGACCAGTAGATGTTAACCAAACTTCACCATGAACTCCATATTACGTCTTCCAGCTCAATTGCGTTGCGTTCATCATGATCTCATTCATCGGTTTGTACGTAATATGGAGTTTGGTGGGAGGGCAAAATGGGAAACAAATATCATCTCCATCGAACGGCCTCGCCTAGCTCTTTTTTCCCCATCGCTATACCCGCGAATTAAGGGGCTGTTTGGATAGCGCCCACGCGAGCCCTGCCAAATCGGGGCGTGCCAATTATTTGGCGGAGGTTTTCGCCGCCGCGGGCTCGCCCATCTTTTGGCGGAAAGGGTCTGTTTGGATTGTGGCCTGCAGTTACCATACCAAATTTTGGGCGTTGACCGGTGGCATTGGGCAGCGTTTGGATTGAAGCCCAACAGCCGAAGCCAAACCAAAATATTGGTCGCTGCGTTCGGTTCCACGCCCATGCGCTGGCGAAACGGGGGCGGGCAAATCGTTCGCCAAAACATTGGCGTGCCCACGATTTGGCTAGGCGGGTGGGGGCAGAAACCAAATAGCCCCAAAAAGCGAACGCGCGACCAAATATTTGGCGCAAGACCAAAATTTTGGCTTCCATCCAAACGTGTCCTCGCGCTCTAAGTCAACGCCAAAGAATTGGCTGGGCAGCTCCTGGCTACCATCCAAACGGGCCCTAAATCCCGTTGGAGACCAAAATCCCCAATTCTCTGCCCGTAACTCAAGGCGCAATCACAAATCCACGCGCTCTCCATCGCTGCGCCGCCACCCTCCCCTCACCCCACTCGCCGCCACTCAGGTCTCCCTGCCTCGTCCGCGACCTCCTCCACCTGGTTTGACGAGATTCGCCGGCACTCCGCCACAAAGAGTCGTCGTCGGGGCTGCAACGACCGGCCACCGGCGCTATCTGTAGCAGAGGCGGCGGGATCGGGCCCTCAAGGATCTACTCCGGCCTAGGAATCGCAAGTCGCCACTGCCCATAGTCACCGTCTCCATCGCCTCCCCGACTACACAATTCGAGGTACCTAATCTATCTGACCTAGGTAGCAATATGGCTGGTTATTTCTAAAAAAATTGAACTTTCAATCCGATCTAGTCCTCTACCGTTTTAAATCAATTTTTACAGCCGATTCATGTGGTCATATTTTGCACCCGCCTGGGTTTAGATCTATGTATGGTAACATTTGTAATGACAATGCTGCGGCAAGTTTTGTTTCTCAAGATTTTTTCTTCCATGTACTGTATTGTTGTGATGGGTGAGACTGTGAGAGTGATATTCATGCCTCACCTCTTGCATGCTTCCCAAGTTCTTATGATCATGCCTCACCTCTTGCACGGCAACTGGTGTACACAGTGTATATGTCCTAACTAACGACAATCACGGGCATTTCCGCAAACAGCCGGCACGCATGCTCGAACCAGCAACGATTGGCAAGCGCAAGAACTGTTCAATATTGCGGCCATTCGGTAATTAAGTTGCCCGACCGGCAATAAGTAGGGGAGGTGACATGATTAGAGCGTTTTCGCTGTGAATTTTATCGGTGGTGCATGCCGGAGACGGGGAAGAACGAGTGAGGGGAAGGGGGAGAAGAGGAGATGGGGTGGAATGTGTGAGGTTACCCTGCGGTCCCAGTAGGGGTGGAAGCAGACGAAGTCGTAGACGGGGGTGATGGTGCTGAGGAGGATGACGTTCACGTCCATGAACATCAGCAGCCCCGTCATCGGTCGCGCGCGGTGCGGCAGCTCCGCTGATTCTCCTCTGCCGCTGGTGAGAGCTCTCCTCCACCACGATGCGATGTGATGTGAGTAGAGGAAAAGAGAGAAGAGTCAACTCTTACAGGTGGGGCCACGTCGGATAAACCTAACTAACCAAACTATGTGATCCCTGACCAGCCAAGTGTGATCAGATCAGTGATAAAAAAAAAGTCTTATCAGATCAGACCATATATTTCGAAATGATAATTCCTTTCAACATAAGTATTAGGTGAAAACCACTTTATAGTGAAAACCGGTTACAATGAGAACTCCATGAAAACCATTTTTATGGTTTCAAAATAATCTAGAAAATGTACGTATAGTTTAGGGCAGTGCTAGGGATCGGCATCCGATGCCTTGCTTCCCGTCGGACTAGCTCGTTGCCGTAGGATCGGAAGCGTTCTAGCCGCAAGATTTACCTTGTCTAGCATGACTCATTCCGTAGTTCTAGTGACTGTGTACATTCAGGTTTGTTGAATGCCTTTTCTGAACGTGCGGCCCATCTCTCCCGAATTTTCAAATCTGACGTCCACTAATCCCGGATGCTTCCAACTTTTGCTCGATAATCACTCTAGTTTCAAATCCTAATTTCCATAATCAATAATTTAACATTATCTCCGTTGATATGCAATCCATGTTTCCTACACGTAATGCTTCGTACAGGAATTCTGCTTCCACCATTTTCAAACTTGCTTAATTTTGCATTTTTGAAAGCTATTTTTTTATCACATTTGTTTTCCTTACATGTGAATTTTTGAAAACAACCATTGTTATGTTTGCTTCCTTTATTTGAAAGCATATTCATATGAAGTTGGGTTTATTCTCATAAAAGTTGATAAAAAAATGTTCGGTTTATAGATCGCATCAAGGTGGTGGAGGAGAGCTCTCACCGGTGGCAGAGGAGAATCAGCGGAGATGCCGCACCGCGCGCGGCCGATGACGGGGCTGCTGATGTTCATGGGCGTGAACGTCATCCTTCTCAGCACCATCACCCCCGTCTACGACTTCGTCTGCTTCCACCCCTACTGGGACCGCAGGGTAACCTCACACACCCACCCCCTCTCATCTTCTCCCCTTCCCCTCACTCGTTCTTCCCGCCTCCGGTCACCTCCCCTACTTCTTACCGGCCGGGCAACTTAATTACCGAATGGCCGCAGTATTGAACAGTTCTTGCGCTTGCCGATCGTTGCTGGTTCGAGCGTGCGTGCCGGCTGTTTGTGGAAATGCCCGTGGTCGTCGTTAGTTGGGACATATCCACTGTGTACACCATTTTCGTGCAATTCCTGGTTTTTGTTTGGTTGAAATTTTGTTTTAGATTTGCCCTTGCACATGTGCACATCAGTTGTTTGTGGAAATGCCTGGGTGGGAGGACATAGATATGTTGCTAATAGTTTCTTCTTTCGCTGCTTCAGATTAATATCCCTAGGATGTGCTATTGGCCCTAAGCGATTATACTTGACCAGTCCTTGCCCATTTGCAGAAATTCATTTCGTTTAGGGAAACTGCACCGGCATGTGTTTCACGATAGAACCATACATAACATGTTAGTTACCTCCCAGCAGCAATTCATTTCGTTTAGGGAAACTGCACCGGCATGTGTTTCACGATAGAACCATACATAACCTGTTCGTTACCTCCCAGCAATTCACATTGAGTACTAGGATTTTGATATATTGGATACTGTTCTAAAATTGTAACTTCTTCTCCAAATTTGCAGAGAGAACGCCGTGCAAGGGAACGTGAAGCACTGCAAATCAAGGGTTCTCTAGAAACTGCAAAATAAACTTTACTGGTAAGTACATGCTTCTCCACTTTCAGAAAATAACATGCTTTCCCCATTCATGGGTTTCTCCATACACATACTATGGCATCATAAATTGATCTGGTGAAATAACTAGACTATGATGATGTTTTTTCTCAGCACTAGTAAAAGTGCACGTGCCACGCACGTCTAATAGAAAATATTTTTATGTTAAGTAAAAAAAATCAATGAAACACAATAACAATTAATCAAAATGGCAGAAACTTGGTATCTATTAATTATAAGAAAGTGAAAACCATAGAAAATAAACAATATTCCACACACATATGATGTCTGAATAAAAAACTTCATTGCTAAACGGAGATCAAACACTCTACTTTGTATTATTGGAGTATTATTTTGGAGTCGCGTAGCTAATCTAGCTCGTCCATCTTAGCTGTTATCTTTTTTAAGCTGCTAGCTTTATGCCCTCAGTCATGAAACCAAATAAATGCTTCATCGAGGAAGCCTGCGCTCGGCTAGATCTGCCACCAAACTTTCTCGATCATCTTCAACGGGGGTTCTTCAGTGAGATCGACGTGACCCTTGTATATGTCTCTCTTATATAACACCAACCTTATCACTGCCCTCACACCTAAGTCACAAGCAAAAATAATTATGATTGATACAACAGACAACCAAATCGGAAAAATCGTCTATATTAGAGAGTTTTTTATCTTCGAGAAGATAAAACTGAGTGGATGTTTGATCTATCAAGATTGTTAGAATAATTTCATTCGTGCTATCAAATGACCCTGAGAAATTGTCTCAAAATAAATATGTTTACATTTAATATTTAGATTGATACATAAATATGAAGTACGTCTTACTTGATGCATGATCAACTTTGATATTATAGGCCATAAGAATGAAATTATTCTGTTGAACTAACAATAGTTGATTGCCATAGGAGTGAGCAGATTTAAGAATAAGAACTAATAATAAACTCATGTAGTAGTTGATTTAGATTTGGAAAGCACAAATGCATTACTGCGATCAGCAACAAAGTTGTTTGAAAATTTAACTTTATAAAGTTTTGATGTCCTAAAAACACTGTGTCGGGCTTTCAAAATCAAAGCGCAACCGAAAGCAAACCAAAAATTGATACCAGATATATCTACCTCCACACACAAATGAGCGAGGACAATGTCTCCCAGTAAGAAAATTGTACCGACATAAGGAATAAATAGATACCGGAATGCAATTCCATCTAACCAGAGAGAAACGTAAATTTCTTATGATCCTACATGTGATCACATGAAAAGTGAATATAACAAAAGAAGATCTATAATAAAGATATTTTTAAGCTTCTTTACTTCAATAGAAATCAAACATTCAAGAAAGATATTCAAGTATATTGTTGGAGGATTCTCTCTGAAAACTCTTACCGAAAAATAGCATGGTATGCATATTGGATAAATCAAAACATTTGGCTCCCAAAGAGATAACTTTGCCGAATTCATTCAGGAATAAGGTTGCTTGGATATACTCCTCAAATTAACCGTCTAGCAGCTATTTTCCTAGTAAGAAGTATGATCGTGTAGCAATCTCAACCCATTGCCAATGCACCAGAAGAACCAAATACTCTACTGGGACATGCATTTGGAGAAAATAGCGCCGATTGCTTATTTGCGAACGACAACTCTGAAATTTACCTTTACTTCATTGTGGCAATGTCGACGAACTGAAATTTCATTGCGGCAATGTCGGTAATCTGCCGCAATCTGAAATATCATTGCGGCATCGTGCGCATACACATCATCTCCTTCTTTTGTATATAACAGCTGCAAATCATATATGCGTGGCTTGTTGGTCCAAATGGAAAAGCATATTTGGAATTCCATTCAGTAAGCTAATATTATGCAAATAAGGCAACACATAGCTAACAAAAGGACATACTTGATTACTCATGTTGAATTACGCTCTTGTAAAGTTCTCATAATAGCAAGAGGTAGACCAATGTTCTCTGTTATCTATTACCATCAGATAATGGAAGAGACTTGGGCATGTACTTCCACATTTGGCTTAGCGTTCCATGGTGAACATCAAGTCGATGGTGCAAAATAGTAGAAAATCGCTGCATGGAATTCTAGATTGATATGTACTGCTGAAAACCAGGTATACTATTATAATACTAATATGAAAAAAGAAAAATCACGCATCTGAATAGAATTGTTGAGAGACAGAGAACATCCTGTGAATTCCACACCAATGACAACCTGGTAATCCTTCACTGTAGGAGAACATCATGTGGTAGCAGCAGCAGCAGCATCAAACGTCCAACCAGACATCGCTTGGTCTGCCACAATACAGTAGTGGCCGCACATAAATACTCCGTAAATGGTGAAGACTGAAGACATAGCAAGACATATTTCCCATAACTTGGAATCGATTGAGAGAAAATAAACCTAGAAAAAGTTACAGAAACTGGAGAGAGGTTAGCTCACGGGGAGCTTAGCTCCGTAGATCTGTCTCCACAAGGCAATTCGTTGGGTATAGGCATGAGTCAAGTCAACACCATAGCCGCGTGGAGTGGAGTGCTGGGCTGGAGACAGTCTACCGGCGACAGTCTCTAGGTGGCTGTCATGCCGGGGGAGGCCGCGCGTCTCCGGCCGGCGGCAGGTGGCGCATCGTGTAGGCGGGGAAGGAGGCCGGCCGGCGGCTTGCAGACGCTTTGGGCGGACGTTTATCCGCGTGCGGGGGCGACCGTGCGTCTCCGGCCGCGGCAGGCGGGGATGGAGGCCGGGCGGCGGGTGGGCGTTTCGGCTGGGTGGTGGGGTTGTCGGGCAGGCGGCGTCGTTGATTGGAATCACAGGCAGGGATGGATTATTTGTTCCGATTCGGTTCCGTTCAGTACTCAGTCCCGTTAATTTCGGATTACACTTTAACCATTGGATTAATCGATGTGTGGCCGTGATTGTTTGGATCACCCCTGTCTCTCTCTTTTTATATTAGTGGTGATATAGATGTATGTTCTTTTATTGAGAAGCGCTCATTTGTTTACAAACCATTTAACAAGTAGTCTAATGAGTAGTGACTCGCTTTCAGTTGACACTACATATTCTCTTGATATGTGCAGGTAACTACTTACATTATTAGTTTGTCACACCCTGGATTGTTCATTTATGTGGGATGGAGGAAGTTTGATGAGGAAGTTATAGTGATGCTTTTCAGTGTCGGTAGGTCATTAGATCTTGTTGCATGATGCTCCTCAAAATGTGTCAGATCCTTGTAATGCCAAACTGAGGAACACCTGATGCGGCAAAACTGCACTGTTATGAATCTTTTGTCAACTTCTTATATTCATCTTTGTGTAACATTCGTAAATTGAATCATCTATTTGATTCAGACCTGTTGTGACATAATAAATCAAATCATCTGGCCTCGCTATATACTATGCAGTCTTGAAATTCTTGGTGAAGACCAATCATATCTTTCACGACTTCATTCATCTTGTCTTCCCTCTATGGTTCTTCTCCATGAATCACATCAGCAGAGGCTTGCGTCCTCATGGGCTCGTGCACCACCAACATCTGAAGTAATTGTGCAGGATGAAAAAAATGCATAGGTGGGAGACAAATCCATCTTTCTTCCCTAATTTCATGGGTATGGTTGTGTGTGGATTCCAATTCAAATGATAATCCTCAGCAACCAGTAAGTAGATTGTACCATTTTCTTTGCAAACATATTAAAATAGGGGCATTGTTCCTACTTTCTACGCAGGTGAAAGATAATTGGACAGAAGATCTCATAATGGATGTGTACCCAGATTTAGACGATGATTCTCTACATCAAGCAAATGCCTGCATCAAGATTGGTCTAGAATGTGTAGACCTTGATCAGAACAAGAGACCTTCCATAGTTCAAATTGTCAACAGGCTCAATGGGCAATGATAGACAAGGTAAAAATTTAACCGTTAAAGACAGATAGGCTCTTTATAAATATGTGGAACTCATAAAAAAAGAGCTTTAGTATATTCACTTAATATAGAAACTATCATGGATATTCAGTTCGTAATAGCCCGAAATTGCAGGTCACACATGTGAGACGATGACTGAACTTCGCTCCTTTCTGTGAAGACTTGTGTCCAAGATGAAACATTACATGATATATTATCATGACAAGGCATAAATTTGTTTTGGAAATAATAACTTTTATCCTGCCGAGTCATTATTGTCGATACTTCTGCATACTATTTACGTTCGAATTTGCTATTATTCTTGAGATGCATATGTGCATCTTCTGATATTTTGTAATCAAGATAACTACTAATCTAGAGTCATAATGTCTGCAAAAGCATGTGTTAATCTTGAGCGTGCATGTACTAAATGTTGTGAAAATCTCACCGCTATAAATTCGTAGGGTGTCACGTTTATAAACTTAGTGAAGAAAAACAAAGACTGAAAACGCTTGCCAATTGCTATTGGTTGGCAAGTATGGACATGTACCTCGATCAAGACTGTATGTCGTCATTGGTCGCTCGTTCAACCGGCCTGAGTAAGGGGCACAGACCATGATAGACCTAAAATGGATCTAGTAGTCAATAGTATTTGTAAGGCGAAGACCTCTGATAACAAGTATAGGGATCCATTATATCCTTTTTGATAAGTAAAAGTGTCGAACCCAATGAGAAGGTAAAGGTAGAATTAGCATTCTCTCAAATTTAAACGGTTCGAGACTGAACGTGAAACGGTACGAGCGAAGGAACGGGCGAGCGCGAGGCGATTGGCGGCGGCCTAGGGTTTCAACCCTAGCCGCCGCCGCCAGTGACATCTGCAGCTTTATCGTCGTCGCCGGCAAAGATTCGACGGGTCCTCGCCTCCTCTAGATGCCGTTCTGGCACTAGGAGGGGTGGGGACCTCGGACCTGCGCACGACGCTCTTCGAAGGTCCTTAATGTTAGAGATTGGTTTTGGTCGTCATCTTCTTCGTTAATGGAGATGATATCGTCTGTAATAAGTGATCTTCCACGCTTCGTTCGACGGCGAGATACCCTTCCCGACGTCAATGGTGGCTTTGGAAGATTAAGTCTGTCGAGGTATGGTTCTTCAGATCTTGCTTCGCCAGATCAATCTTGGATTGTTTCTCATGGTTGTCGCGAGGAGGTTTGTCCTCGCAATATCTATCCCGGCTACAACGTCTTCGGCAATGGTGATTCGTTCTCTCGGCTCCCAACGACGTCGACAAAGTGGTTCGGTTATCTGTCCCTGGAATATCAGTGGTGGTGCTCTTGCCGATGTTGCTTGATTAATTTAATGGTTGCGTGCGTGCACAAAGTCTTGGCATTGCGGCTCAAAATTAAAAAGGGAGAACCTTCGGTGGTATTCACAGGTCTGTGGTTTGTTGGCTTCGACGTTGTTCTACGGCTGCCTTCAGAAAAGTACAAGATTGTGTCATGGATGAAGAAAGGGCTTGAAGATCTCATAGATTTGCTAGTCTCTTTTAGTATTGTTTTTGTAATCGATGTAATCGTGTACTCTTTGCTGGTTTAATATATGTTGAAAAATTAAAAAAAAAAGCATTCTCTCAAATTTTATCAACCACTGATATAACTCTACGCACACCGAACGTTTGCTTCATCAAGAAAATAAAACTATAGGAACTTTGCATGTATAAAGAGTAGAATTGCAAGATAATAAAGATAAAAAAAAAATAAAAGTTTGTTGATGCAACAATAAAAACTATAAAGTAACATATCATATGTATGGAATACTGGTGGAAGGTGTGCCGGAATTGTCCGTAATCAATTAGTCAAGTTACCAGGTTAATTGTCCTTGTTGCAGTTTTTATGTGCAACTTTTGATCAGATTGTCAAAATTATGATTGGTTTTCACTGTTAGATTTCCCGCAACGAGATCTTTAAAACTAGATCTCATTTGGCTATGTTCCTGTCATATTTTTCAAAAAGCAACTTTTGTATTGGAACAAGTAACTTTTGTGTTGGAGCAAGCAATTTGGCACACAAAGTTACACACAATCTAGTGCAACTATTGAAGTTGCTTCTAAATAGACAGAGATTTTGATGAAAAATGATTAATTTGTTGCTACAATAAATATGTTGTATCTGATGGTGTTAAAGTTGCACTAGATTGTGCTGAAGTTGCAACTAAACAAAGTGAAGTTGGTGAGAGGACAGTGTTGTTGTTAAAAATGTCGCATGTTTGCTTTTCTACAAAGATAGTAACCGAGGGTGTATATGTTGCTTATGGAGGTATTGAAGTTGCCCCAAAAAGTCACATTGGTTGCAGGATGTGCCAGTGTTGTTGGTTGGTTGTGCATACCGCTGCAACTTTGCTACACTATTTGCGGCAGAGGTTACATAAGTTGTTTATAGGGTCACTTAAGTCGTTGTTAAAGTCAATTTGATTGTTGGAGGTGACAATGTTGTTGTTTGATTGCTCCCTACCACCTGACAACTTTGTTACAAAAGTTGCGAGAGAAGGTACATAAGTTGCTAGTGAAATCCGCTTTGGTTGCTCGAGGTGTCAGTGTTGTTGGTTATTTGCTCCCGACTATTGAAACCTTTGAGAGAAAAGTTGCAACATAGAGTACATAAGTTGTTGTTAAAGAAAGTAAAGTTATTACAGAAGTTTCGATGTTGTTGCTGGATATGCTAACAGTGTTGGTTGGTTACTCCATACTCCTCACAACTTTGCGAGGAAAGTTGCAACAAGACATGCATAAGTTGCTTCCTTGTGTAGAAAAGTTACATCTCCGAAATATTTGTCGAAACATATATAAATGGGGTCTAGTTTCGAAGAGCTCGACACGACAGAGCCAACAACGAAGACGAATAGTAATTTCGACTCTTCATTCGTGAGATATCACTTTTTGAGTTTCATTCAAAGGGAATAATATGTGGTGCATTATACCTAACATGCAAATATTCTCAGTGGGGACCAGGAAAAACACAAACGGGTCTGCTCTCACACGATGTTACTATTTTTGGCCGGACAGTGACATCGCGTGTTTTTCTTTCTAATTTTGGGTGTGCGCCACAATTAGTCAAATAGTGCATAAGCACTCTTTATCATTTGGGAACTTTGTTTATTGTTGATCCTCCCGTACAAAGTAGGCTTCTTTCTTGGCCATCATACTAATGCTTATCCACTCTCCATGATAAGCCGAACTGACTGAAAAGATTGAATTCTTTGTATGTCTCCATGCCACAAAATTCTCCATACCATGTGTAGAAAGTGGTATTGGAAGGATACTATTAACAGCAATGAGAAAACAAATTCTCACGAATAAGCCGCTCATCCCATAATCCTGTTATTGGACTAACCAGTTCTTCAACCTTTGACAAAATTAGAAGAATACTCAGTTCTTCAACCTTCGAAACAATTATATTATTCCACGATATAACAATCCTTGCATCTGCGCTAGTAAGGATCCATGGATCAGACCAAATATCAATTTGGGTACCATCACCTACACGCCAGATACAACCTCTATTAAAAGTTTGTATACCTGCCAATAAGCTCTGCCAAATAAAGGATGCTCTATTTTTCATTTTTATTTCCAACAGTTTTCCATCGAGGTAGTATTTGGCTTGAAGAACCCTCGCACATAAGGATTCAGGGTGGCATAGGAGATGCCAAATCTGTTTAGCCAACATAGCCAAATTAAAACAATGAGGATCTCGGAAACCCAAACCTCCTCTCTTCTTAGGGATACACAATTCCTATAGCTTGTGCCACTTTTTTCAGGATAACTTCTTTTCCTCCCATTGACAGTGTCCTCTCCTTCCATCTATAATATTTTGAACTCTTTCCACCAAATACTTGAAACAGTCACTCCTATCAGCTCCAACTATAGAGGGCAAGCTCCGCCACTGCTTGACGGGAAAATAATATGTACCTAACATGGAGGTGCACATTGTTTTATTCATGGATTACTAGGAAATGAAACATGCATTTACTAGTCGAGCGCAAAAATCTTGCCGCCGCTAGTCGCTGTAGCAAATCAACCGTGCCCCGTCCCCTCACGACCATTTTTCATCACAACCGGAGAAGAACCCACAACCACGAGCAGGAAGAAAGCTCTAGGTACGTGTAGCAGAGCGTATCATTTGAAGGAGCTCGCTAGGTAGGTAGCTAGGCAGTGTACGTGAATGTATATGCACGGCCAGGAGTGCATGCATGCATGGATCGATCGATGATTTTTTTTTTTGATTTTTAATAGCTTTATTAATACGACAGGGGCAAATCGCCCACTACAACTGCAGCAACATGTGCTGGTACATCACCTTCCCACACAAAGGCTTCGTTCACGTTACAGGATTTGCCAATCTTGGCTAGTTCATGAGCTACTTTGTTTGCCTCTCGCTTACACGAAGAGACATCACACCTAGAAAACCACATTTGGAGATGAACCTTCAGGTCATTAAGCGTAGATGCCCACTGGGAAGTATCCCGTCCATGCATGTTCAGAGCAGACGCAAGAAGCATTGAGTCTGTCTGAAATTCTACTCTGATAGCTCCAAGATCGGCAGCCGTATCCACTGCTCTTTCTAGCGCGTACAGTTCTGCACCAAAAGCATCTGCAACACCTTCCATTTTGCCGGCTCTTGCCATGACAACCTCCCCAGAATGATCCCTAACAACCACACCCCAGCTAGCCTGAACCTCGCCTGGTGTGTATGCTGCGTCTGAATTAAACTTCAGAATACCTTCGTCGGGGGGCTGCCATTTCTCGGTCTCTTTTTTGGGCAATTTCTGCTTCTTGCTGAACATCTCCAGAAATCGTCAGTTTGGCATACAGCTCTCCGAGTAATGTCCTCCACGGACACAGGTAGTTCTCCCTCCCGCAACTTGTTTCTATTATTCCACCAGTGCCACCAGCTCGTGATGATCTCACTAGTACAGAACGACACATCGGATACCCCTCTATGGAAACGGCAGGTGTTAGGCGACGGAGAATCGCGCTTTCCGCGCGGCCGGTGCGTACAAACCTGACCAGGCCCGCCTACATTGGCAACGGACCCTTTCCAATCTCCGTCACCTATTATATTGGCAACGGTTAATAAAATTGTCCGTTTCCAATATTTGCCTCTATGGTAACGGATAGAATTTTCCAGCCGTTGAAAATGTTGATACGTGGAGGCTAGCGAATGGGCAGATGGGGAGGTGGGCGGAGCAGACCCGCGAGTATAAATGGCGAGAGGTACCAGCAGCGGTCTCTTTGAAGCCCCAGTCCATCGCCTACAGTTATTCAAACTTCGCCAGATCCCCTCCGTCCAAATCCATGGCGAGAGGTACCAGCAGCGGTCGCGGCCGTGGACGAGGGCGAGGCCGTGGTAGGGGGCGCAGCGGCAATGCCATGCCATCGGTGTCGCCCTCACCGTCCTCTGAAGACATGTCCCCGGCGAGAGGTACCATCAGCAGTCGCGGCCGTGGACGTGGGCGCGGCCGTGGACGAGGGCGCGGCCGTGGTAGGGGGCGCAGCCGCAATGCCACGCCGTCGGTGTCGCCCTCACCGTCCTCTGAAGACATGTCCCCGGAGCTGCGCGGCTTCGAGTTCTTGGTTATCCTGTACAAGGGCATCGAGAGCCGCCTGAGCCTCCCGAGGGCGTTCGCAGAGAAGCTCCAAGTCATGGTGGCAGCTACCATGCATCTGAAGATGGAGGACTGCGAGAACAGCAGCTGGGCGGTGAAGACGGCCGTGAGTGCCGGGGGGAATTTGTACCTCGGCCAGGGATGGAAGTCATTCGCCCAAGCGTACAAGCTTGAGCAGGGGCACTTTTTGTGCTTCGAGTTCGACGGCGACAACGGGTTCTTCATCAAGATCTTCGACGGTACCTTATGCCGGAGGGACGCACTCGTGTACAGCGACGACGAGCCCGAGTCTTCATCAGCAGCTGCTAGTAGTAGCATTAGCTAGTAGTAGCATATATGTAATCGTTTACTTCATTATCAAGTCCGTATGTAGTAGCATTAGCTGCTAAGTGGTCTCTGCGTTCATATGTAATTTAGAGTACCTGTTAGTAAGTTGGGTAGTAAGTTTACTCTCTCGCTGGTGTAAAATCAATGGAAACGGTTATATAAAATGTCCGTTGCCAATGTGGTGCTTATATATACTGTCGGCTCGTTCTCATTATCACTCTCTCACTGTCTCTCTTCCAACCCTAGCCGCCGCACACTGTGGCTTTCAACTCTCCTCACTCTCTCTAATGGCTTCCTCTGTCGGCGCTTCTAGATCCGGCCATCGCGGCCGCGGCTCTAGCCGCCGCGGCAGCACCGTTCTAGCGGCAGCCCTTCGTGAGGGGAAGGTCGATCTGGAGGCGGCCATGCGTCCGCTAATGATGCGGCAGCGCCACCATCTGACGCCCTCCTCCTCCGGTGATGCCCGGCTTCTTCTGAGCCAGGCCGATGTGGAGGAGGTCATTCATGAGGTGGTGGTGCAGCACCTCCGGCGGATCTACCAGCAGAAACCCATCTGGAAGAGGAAGTGGCCGATCTGGAGGAGGAAGTGGCCGATCTGGAGGTGGTGGAGGATCTGTAGGTGGTGTCTGATCTGGAGAAGGAGGAGGAGGTGGATGTCGACGAAGGAGAAGGAGGAGGAGGTGATTGCGTCGCAGCGCGCTGGTAGCATCTCAGCGCATCTGGCAGAGGCCTGCACCTCCTCGATCTCCCGCCGGGTGAAAGGTATAAATCTTTCTGTGACCGGCTGTGATGCCGATGAACTAGGTTCTACGTATGAGCATTTCATCACATAAACAAATTCCTAGTGCAAATTCACACATACATGTTCTGATAATTACAAACACTTATTGTTAAAGCACCAACTGTACAAACTAGTTAATTTGTCGATGGGAACTCCTTCTTCATGTTGGCGTATAATTTGTCGATGAGGTCTGCCGCTAGATCACCCATTCCGTCCCTCTCGTCTCCACCCTTGATTTTGTATACGAGTTGGATGTCCACGTAGTACTCCGGTGGAATGTGGAAGCTGGCAGAAGAAAGCACCTTGCTGTCGTTGGTGATGTCCACGCTTGCGAAGGTGATATTCTTGCGTTCAAAGAATTTGCCCAACTCTGGACAATTCTTCTTGGACTTACACCAGTGGAACACGAGGACATGCTGGCGCATGGCGAGTTGCAGGACAGCCATGCGCCGACGATCACGGGTGTACTCGATGTCAAGGCCGATGAACCGATGCTTCTCCTCTGCTAGCCATTCCTCGTACTTGTTGAGGATCCGCTCCACGGTATGCTCCTCGTTCGTGTACACCACCTCCAGAACGGTGCCGTGGGTATGGACGGTAGTTGTCTCTGTTATTCTGTTGCGGTCGTCCATGGCGGGTGGGGATTGGGGTGGAACGAGGAAGAAGAGAAGGAAGGAATGCGAAATGTCTGCCACCAAACAGAGCAGTTCCTAGATATTTGCCGTTGATCTTAGCAGTTTCTCGAAAATGGCAACCGAACAAAGCAGTTACAGGAAAATAGCCACCGATTTTTTTAATATCCAGATGTATTTTGTACATTTCGCTAATAGTTTTTTTTCTTTCACGCAGGAGTTTATTTCGGCAACACTGCATAAAAGTACCAATCTATCATTCCGAGAACCAGAAAACTTAAGGCAAGGAAATTTCGTGGATACTAGTCTTGGAGTGGGTACTGCGACGACCGAGAGCTCATAGAAGGTGAGCTCCAAGTCAAAGATGGAAGGCTGGCTTAATTAAGCCAGCCTTCCATCTTGTTAGGTTAGTTGCTTATAGGTTTAGAGTTCATGATTGTAGTCAAAGTGTAATAGGTAATATTACATTATGCCAATGTGTGATGGATATGATTGTAGTCAGATTGTAAAAAACAGTGATATTATTGTATACCAATGTAATGATGGCATTTGTTCTATGTTATGAATTGAATAACGTTTTATTGCATTGTGCAATCAGCCTTTCATGTATTATGGCATATAACCGAAATATGAGAAATGCTCAGTGCAAACGGGTGGATGGCAAACTCCGTATCTGATGAAGGAAAACTAAGGAAACGGAGGTCTGCGCACAACCATTGCCAAATGGAGACCTCATCGGAAACGGTTTTTGGCCTCCGTTACCGATGAAGGCCTTCACATCAGTGACAGAGGCGGGGACACGGACCCTTTCTCCGTTGCCGAAGGGGTTTTTGGCCCGTTTCCGATGTGTCGTTCTGTACTAGTGTCTGCAACCGCTCCCTTTCCGGCAGGGACCAGATCAGCTCTAGAGTTTGGCTTGCCGTTTCAACTTTCTCGAGCTTTCCTCTCATACTTTCTAGGCCTAGCATGCGCCACACCTCTTTGACAAATTTGCATTTTACAAACAGGTGCGCTCCGTCTTCCATTGCTCGGCCACAGAACAGACAATTTGTGTCCTCAATATTCACCCCTCTATGTTTTAGATTCGATCTCAATGCCAATGAGTTATGTGCAACTCTCCATGTGAACATCATGATTTTGCTTGGACCTGGCATTGTCCAAATTCGCTTCCAGAAAGTGTTCTCCGAAGCATTTAGCTTGTCCGGTACTGATGCCCACAAGTATAGGGGATCGCTGAAATCTTCGTTGGGAAGTATTACCCAAATTTATAGTTCGACACGATGGGAACACAAGAATACCAATAAGACTTTGGCAATTGAGGCGTCACTCTCAACCACACCTGTATATCAATAAACTTGCAGCAGTGATAGTGATGGCAGTAGTATGATTCAAGTAGCAAATAGAACAGCAGTAGTGAACAAGGTTTCCCAGTTTTCACCGGAAAAGTGAAAGTGTAACTCAGAGATTTAAAACGTAGGCATGAGGTGATAGCGGGGTGTTGCATGAATAAGATTGATCATATAATAAGATATAAGTAGCAATGGGACTTATCTCTAACTCCGATATATGTAGGTATGTGTTCCATAATTAGTTGTGCGTACTAACCAAGAGAATTTGCACAACATCTATTGTCCTACCTGCCCATTTCACCGGGGCCAACTTGGAACTACAGGTAATTAAGGTCTACCCTTTCGAATAGCCCGGAACAACGCATTAACACTTCATGAACACATAGAATCCTCAAACTAAAACATCTCCCCCTTGTTTTCCCTATACTATCACTTTTAGGGTTCGCAGGTTCAACATAATAGCAGGTGATACACTTTGCAGATAAATACCAAACTCAATTATATGATGAAGCAAAATAAGTTCAGTACTGAAATCATGCCACTCGGGCCCTAGTAGCAAGCATTAACATAGCATAAGTGCATCAACACAATACAAAAATATCCTCAAGATAAACCCCTAAGATCTCGAACAACGGGTATCATTACATGATCAATCTCATCCAATCCCCATCCACCTCACATGCCTACAGCGGACTACTCACACATGGTGATGGAGAGGGAGCTCATGGTCGATGGAGATGAAGGCGGTGAAGATGGCGGTGAAGACGGTCTCCGGATCCCTCCACCGGAGGAGAAATCCTGGATCAATCTGTCTCCGAAAACGAAGATCGTGGTGGTGGCGGCGGTGTGTTTCGCGAAAGCTCCTCCCCTCTAGGGCACCCACTTTTTCGTATATATGAGGGGGTACGCGAAAAGCCGAAGGAGAGGCGGCGCCCGAGGCTCCAGATAGGTGGGCCCACGCGGCCCAAGGATCTGGCCGCGTGGGGCCCCCTCTTTTGGGCCTCCGGCGCTTCCTCGTGTCCATCCTTTGCACGTTGTCCTCCTTTTCCATAAAAAATGACGTGGTATTTTTCCCCGATTTAATTTCCTGCAAAAATAACCAGAAACGAGACTTTGCTAAAAACAGCGTCAGATTCAGCAGGTTTATTCAAATATGGGAAGATTCCGGAGCAAATTATGAAGCAAAGTGCTTGGAAAAGTAGATGCATTTTAGGTGCATCAACTCCCCCAAGCTTAGCTCGTTGTTTGTCCTCGAACAACTCAAACATAGTGCAGAAGCGATAAAAAGACTTTGACAAGAACTTTGCATTGCATATGTAACACCGTTTAATACCAACAAGTATTCAAGACATAATTTCCATAACAAATAACAAAATGCTAGCAAAGGTATATCTAATCAGTGTTAAAGCATTTATACATGTTGCAAGAGAAATATCATGAAGTGTCAATACTTGGATGAGTTTGCCCAACTGTAGAAATAAACAAAGGTTCTTGCATCGCTTTTAATTGAATCAAGACAAGATTTTTGAGATCTTTTGATTCTTTCTTTTATTGACTAATGAACTCATTGTGCTTACAACCTTGCTCTCAGTTTTATCAAACCATTTGGTGTTCCCTATTATGACTCATATGCTTGACCAACTAGAGGTTGAAAGTCTCATGCCCCGTGAATACGAGTACCTACACCATGTGCTACTCAACTCTGGTCACTAGGCAAGTTCGAGTTTTTCAGTCATTGCAAGTAATAAAAGCGTCATCAAGAGCGTCAACTGGGGTACCTCTTGTCCCAAGACATGGAACAAGCCCATGTCCAAACAACAAGACAAACAGACAATGAACAATCTCAGCACTCTTTTATTTACTATTTGTGTAGCTTTTTATTATGATGTGCATCACTGAATGTTCACTATGGTACGCTGTAAATTTCCACCATGAATGATGCATGGCTTAGGTTGGCGGCCCAGGCGTCTCTCTAGCCAATTATTCTTACTCCTCAAACTTACTAAGTTTCCACATTTATTTCGCACATGATAAGCATCCATAAACAAAGGTACATGATATCAACTAAATATAATTTAGTGCAATGTTGAAAGCTTTCCATGTGTCAGCACATTTAAGTTAACTCCCAACCACTAAGCTTGTCAAGCATATGACTTCATGTTTATCATTTGAAAAATTCTTTTATTCTTTGGTTGGCAAGTTTAGCAAGCACAATGGGATGCGTAGACCTTTGTTTAGAGCCACAATTACTCAACTCACATCCAAGTGTTGTCGCTACATATTATCTCACTTGCATCATAATATAACATACTAGAACACGGAGCAGATAAACATTTGCTACCACTTCCCTAGATGTTAAAGAAACTATGATGTGCGCACTTGCTGTTATTAAAAAGTCCACATAAGCAGGGCAAAGGTGTCATACCTTTCATCCACTTCATGCACATCAACTCATCATTGTTGTTCTCCTCTCCCAATTTGAACTGCGCAATAAAAACTCAAATCTGCCATAAAATGCTACTGCATACAGTACTGTTTTTACCCTACCTAGACACTTCAGAAAAATCTCATAATTTACGGGTGTGTAGGTTATGAAAAGTTGCAGTAGTGGTTAAAATTTTAGCTCATTCGGAGTTACAGAGAAAATATGAAAAATAGAACAGTGAGCAGATTTCAGCAATTCCTGCACCTCCGTTTTCACTTTGGATTCAATAAAACGAAAATGTTTTTGTTCTTTTTAGTTTTAAGATGCATAAAGTAAATGTCCAGAAGTAACTAAACAAAAGAAACAAATGAAATCTTTTTGTGTTTTTGTGATTTTTAGAACAAGAAACTAAAACATAACAAGATAACAGTGATATAACACAATGAATGGAAAGGGAGAGAGGTACTCCCCCAAGCTTGCGATCAAGCTAGTATCCCGGGTAGTAGTTGTATCCACTTCCACCTCCAGGGAAGTAACCATATGGGTAGCCTTGCATTCCTGAGTCTTGGGGCTCCTCTCGAGGTTGGTAGCCTTGCATCCCTGGATCTTGTGGCTCCTCTTGAGGCGGCATCTCTTCCACAATCCATTTTCCGGTACTCCTGTCAAAAAGGTCAGCACGGGGGAGCCTAATGGGCACTCTTTGTCCATTAGTACTCAAATAGTTATACCAATAATGATCCCCATGCATCACACTTATATCCATACGGGTAGTCAAAGCAAAATCGAGTAAATTGGACTCCATCACAGGAGTACCCATGTTATCACCATAACCTCTTTCATCTTTAATGTATTCATACACTAAAGTAGCAATAGCACCAGCATAAATAGGGGTTTGATCAGTAATATTTCTACTCACAGCCGTATGCAAGGATCTAGCAAGAATGACTCCCAAGTTATACTCACATGTGGTGTTTTCTTTTGCACATTTAAGTAAATAAACCATTGGTCCCGTGCAAGCAGAATTGTTGTCTCTAGCAAGAAATCCTCTTGCAAGGAACAACGCAAAGTATCTCAAACTTGGGTGCTGTATATGAGTAAATTTACCCCTATTCAATCTATCATGAGAGTTAACAGAAATAGAGTGCCAAAATGCAACAAGCTCCTGGTTGGAGTCAGCACGGGTTTCATCCCAACTACCCCTGTTTTCCACACCAATAGCTTTGCAAAACTCCTCCAAAGACATAACAAGGCGCTCCCCCCTCATAGTAAATTTACAAACAAAGGTAGAGGGTGCCTTACTCTTCTTACTGTGCTTGTAGATCTCAGGGCCCTCAAACCTGAATGTGGAGAGGAATTCTCGCGAGAGTTCCTCGTATGTACCTCGTGGATTTTGGGCAAACTCAAGCAAACCAGTTGCATTGGCGAAGGTGTCGAAGTCTTCTTTTATCCCCACTGCTCAAGAACATGAGGGTCTTGCCATCTAGTTGTATGGATTTCAGCTTCTCTCCACAAAAACTGCATCATCCTCCCAAAGATGGTTGTCATCATAATTAAGGGAGACTTTAGATGTTCTTCTCCTCGGTCTTGAGCTCATCCCAAGCAATGCCTTGCCTTTGTTCATCATGGTACCTTGCTGCCCATAAATAATATTCAACAAAAATTAAGATGTAGCACTCTAAAACAACATTGAGCCATCCATAACTAGTCTCCACATCAATATCATGCATCCATATCAACTAGAAAACTTAAATCCATGGATTTCTCAAGCATATTAGGTGACACCTAGTGCAGCAAAATACTTCATACATGAGGCACAAGAACAAAAAATAATTGGATGGGTGGAGGAGTCACATACCAAGGAGCAATCCCACCAAACAGATTTGAAAAATCTGCCCTAAACTTGGAGATCCAAGATAGCAGGAAGAACGAGCTCGGGAAAATTTGGGAAAAATACCTGGAAGTGGTTTTCTGTCGAGGGGAAGGAGATGGGCACAGGACACTCACCAAACACCACCTGGGGACAAAGTTGGTGGGTCCCACGCGGCCAAGAAATTTGGTCGCGTGGGACACCGAAGGAGATGGGCACAGGACACTCACCAAACACCACCTGGGGACAAAGTTGGTGGGTCCCACGCGGCCAAGAAATTTGGTCGCGTGGGACACCCCATTTTGGTCCCTGTTGGCCTCCTGGTGTCCCACTTCTGGCAGATGGTCCCTCTGGTTAAATAACTTACCTCCAAATTTTTCTGGAATTTCCAGAGACAAGTTTCTAAAGAGAATTTTTCAAACTTCATATTCTGTAATTTCTGAACTCTGAAATAATTATGATTATGCATATACTCTAAAATTCTAAGATAAATAAAATTAAAATGCAATACAAATTTTTATGGGAATCAAGTTTTCATCATTTCCACATTAGTAATGAGGTTGATCAAGTCTCATTAATAATATAAAAAAGATATAATACATGATTCTTAGTTTATAGATATAAAGAAGAGTTTAAGATACCTCATATTTGATTGGAATAGTTCCAATCATCAAGATAGCATATTTTGGTTCAGGAGGTGGTAGTGCAATTTCAAAGCTTCCAATCATAATAGTATTTCTTTGAATATAATTCACACTCTTGTTTATCACTGTAACAGCATTCTTCTTTGGAAAATAGATAGTATGCTCATTTCCTTTTACATTAAATGTCACTTTGCTCTCAGTGCAATTTATCACAGCTACTGCAGTGTTTAAAAAGGGTCTTCCAAGAATAATAGATAGATTATCTTTTTTTGCGTAGAAGAGAGCCTAACAACTATACAGCAGGGGCAGCTATAACAGCCTCGGAGACTACGAGTTCAGCTATCTCTGGCGGGACAGACCCCAGCCAGAAGTGGTTTTGATGAAGATTTCTCGCAGCCGCCGCAAGTAAATGAGCCGCCATATTGTTCTCTCTTCCAATTTTCTGAATCTCAAAATTCTTGCAAGTAGATCTGAATTTGCTGATCTCTGCAAATAGACTCCACAGCCGAGACTTGGATTGGTTTTGTGCCCTGATTGCTTCCACCACATCTGCATTGTCAGATTCTAAAACAATCAAAGAATTATTAGAATCATGAATGCATTGAAGGCCCAGGAGACAAGCTCTGGATTCCGCTTCGAACACATCTCTCCATCTGATGTTTGAACGGTTGCTTGCCCAGACAACTTTCCCTTCAGAATTTCTAGCAACACACCCAATGGAGCATTGCTCACGCTCCTGAATAAAAGAGGCATCAACATTAATTTTGATCCAGCCTTCCTTTGGAGCCTTCCATCCAGTCTCGTTACTTTTAGGGGGCACACACACCTTGTGGCACTCGATCGCAACCATCCCCTGTTCCAGCACCGGAGTTTTGCCTCTGTCATTTTCCACGGCCCTGCATTTAACATTTAGCTCCTGCAGATATCCGTCTAGGAAGTTGACAGAGTGTTCGATTGTACATTCTCCTTTTTCATGCACTACATCATTTCGCAAATGCCATGCTCTCCATAAAACCATCAGGACAAGACCCCTTCTCTCTATGTTAATACTGGCTAAGAGGATGAGCAGCCAGTCAGGTCCAGTATACCTGAACATATCCTCATCAGGTAAATCCCATTTTTTCCTCATCTCATTTCTCAGAGCTTTTGATTTTGTACAAGCAACAGTGGGGTGAAAGCTGGATTCAGCTTCACAACCACACACAGGGCAAGTAGGGTCAGTCTCCAGGTTTCTTCTGAATTTGTTCTTTTTGGTAGCTAGATTATCTTTAGCAGTTCTCCAACCAAAAATTCTCACTTTATTTGGGATTGGGGCATTCCAAATATTTTTCCACAAGCTTCTGTTTGGTTCAGCGGAGTTGCTCGAACTAGGTTTCTCCTGACAATTGTTTGTGATGTTGTAAGCTAGTTTGTAGGCACTTTTAGCAGAAAAATCCCACTCTTTTCATAATGCCAAGCGACGAAGTCTGGGGAGGAACGTACCGGAGCATTAAGCTTCAAGATTTCCTCAGCATCATGTGGATAGAAAATCTTATTTATAAGAGTTTCATTCCAGGTGTTGTTGCTTTCAGAGACCAATTGGCACACTTTCCTGAACCTAGTTCTTGTTTTTCCTTGTGAAGGTTTTAGGCCATAGTTCCTTGGAATCCAATTATCTCTCCAGATCCTTATATTTTTGCCGTCACCTACTCTCCATACAATGCCCTGTTTTAATAGGTCAATGCCATGTTCGATTCCCTGCCATACTGGAGAAGCTTCTTTTTTAAACACTGTGTCCAGGATGTTACCTCTCGGGTAGTAAATGGCTTTCATCAGTTTAGCGGCCAAACTAGAAGGATTCTGAATTAATCTCCACGCTTGTCTCGCGAGGAGAGCTTGGTTGAAGAGCTTAGTGTCTCTGAAGCCCATTCCTCCTTGATTCTTCGGAGAGGTGAGCGTTTCCCATGAGGACCAGTGGACTTTGCGTTGATTTTCATCCTCTCCCCACCAGAAGTTTCTTACAGTTTTCATGTAATCATCGTGGAAGGAGGCTGGCAATTTTAAAACTCCCATCACATAAATAGGCAAAGCCTGGGCAATAGCTTTTATGAAAACCTCTTTGGCCCCCATAGACATGAACCTTTCATTCCACACACACATCCTTTTAGTAAATCTTTCCTTCACTGGTTGGAATTGTTTTGCCTTCATTCTTCCTTCCGGTGTAGGTAAACCCAGGTACTTTTCCTCAAAAGAACTTTGAGGTACAGAAAGAATTTTCTTGATCTCCTCTTGGGTTTGAGCAGGGCAAACATTGCTGAAAAGCAGAGAGCATTTGGAAGGACTCAGGAGCTGTCCAGTTCCTTTTTCAAAATTACACAGAGCCTGTTTCACATTAGATGCCTGTTGTCTATTTGCTTTGAAGAAAAGCAAACTGTCGTCCGCGAAAAGGAGGTGCGAAATACCCGGAGCTCCTCTGCAGCATTTTAATTCGAGGAGTTCCTGGTCATGCATAGCCCTTTGGAGGATCTTAGACAAGCCTTCTGCAACAAACAAAAAGAGGTACGGAGACAGGGGGTCACCCTGTCTAAGTCCACGAGAAGGCTTGAATTGTTCCGTTAGTTCACCATTGATACGAACAGAAAATCTAACAGACGTGACGCAGGCCATTACCTTTTCCACCCAGCTGGCATTAAAACCAAATTTCAGTAAGATGCCTTTGAGATATACCCAGTCCACTCTGTCATAGGCCTTTGAGAGGTCCAGCTTGTAAGCACAGAAGCTATCATCTGGCTTTTTACTTTTTTGTATGTGGTGAAAACATTCGAAAGCAATAAGAGCATTGTCTGAAATCAATCTTCCCGGCAAGAATGCACTTTGGGTTTCAGAGATGAGGTCCTGCAAAAAAGGTCTCAATCTATTGACAAGACATTTAGCAACAACCTTGTAAAGCACATTGCAAAGAGATATCGCTCTGAAGTCCTTGAGATCATCAGCACCATCAGTTTTAGGGATCAAGACTAAAACAGTATCATTTGCGCCTTCAGGAATAACACCATTCTTGAAGAAATGTTTGACTGCCTAGATAATATCATCCTTTATAGTTCCCCAATTCCGCTGAAAGAATCTGGCCGGCAGCCCATCCGGACCAGGGGATTTAAGGGGACCGATCTGGAAGAGAGCATCACTAATTTCTTTATCAGAGTATTCCTTCAGAAGCTCTTCATTGATCTCCTCTGTAACCAAGGGTTGAATCAGATTTAATATTTCAAAGGGGTCAACCGAGTTGTCTTTCTTGTACAGATTCTTAAAGAAGTAGCTGGCAGTGTCTTTTAGATCATTAATGTTTTCCACATACGACCCATCTTCCTTTCTGAGCTTTTTGATTTTATTCTTCTTCGATCTAACTGCAGCTTTCCTGTGAAAAAATTTAGTATTTTTATCATCCTCAGGCATTTCTAATATAACAAAGTCTGTAGGAATTAACACATTAGCTATAGAGATAGGAACATCCTCACATATACCTATAGGCACAGCAGTTGATTTATCAGCCATTTGCAATGAAACTTCAGTTGGAACCAATTTATTTAGGTTAAGTTTCTTATATAAAGAAAAAGGCATAACACTAACACCAGCTCCTAAATCACATAGTGCATATTTCACATAAGTTTCTTTAATACGACAAGGAATAGTCGGAATACCAGGATCTCCACGCTTTTCAGGCAATTTTCCTTCAAATGAATAATCAGCAAGCATAGCAGTAATTGCATCATTAGGTATCTTCCTTTTATTAGTGACAATATCTTTCATATATTTTGAGTATGGAGGAATTTTAATAGCATCAACAAGAGGAATTTGCAAACATAAATTTTTAATCAACTCAAAAATTTCTCAAACCTAGCATCATCCAAAGATTTCATTACCTCTTGGGGATATGGTATGGGTCTTTGTACCCATGGATCCCTCTCTTTACCTTTTTGTGGATTTGGATGATTCTTCTTTTTATTCTTCTCAGTAGATGGTTGAGGGTCTTCCTTTTCAGGAGGTTCAGGTTCTGCAATATTTTCAACTTCATGTTGATCTTCTTCAGGTGGAGATGATTCCTCTTCTTCAACATTATCATCTTCGGTCTCAGCATCAGAAATAGAAATATCATTGTCTTGTTCTTGAGAATCATCAATGCCTTTGTTTCCATTGGGAGATTTTCCTGCAGAAGATTTCCTTTTGAGAGCCTCTTGCTCTTTTCTCTTGGGATGGTTTTCAGGATAGTCAGGGTCCTGAGTACTTGCACCACCTCTAGTATTAACCCCACAAACCTGTTTCTTCTCAATAAGATTTTCATACAATTGATTTTGAAGAGAAACCATTTGTTCAATTTGATTATTCATCATTTCACAGTGTTTAACAATTCTTCTAACTTCTCCCACACTAGCATTTATATTTTCACGAAGGAATTTAATTTTATGAGAGTTTTCCATCATATTCATTCTAATATCATGCTCTTCAGGTTTATTATGATAAGCAAAATCATTAACATATGATACATCAATAGGAGGTGTTACCTTTTCATTACCTTCCAAAGAGCTTATAGCATTGACTGGATTGGAAAACATGGTCGATCAATAGGAAGTTTAACACCCATTTCAGATAATTCCTTAAGATGAGAGGTTTTAATTCCCTTCTCTTTCATATCCTTGGAGGCTCCCTTCATTGCCTCATTGTTTAATTCAAGAATACCTCCTTTCTTCTCTGGAAATATCTCTCTGTCATCTATTATTTCAATATTCCAATCTTCATAATTTCTAGAGATAGTTTCCAATAACTCAATTGCTTCATCAACGGTCCTTTCCCTGAAAACACTACCTGCAATACTATCAAGATAGCCTCTTGTATTTTCAGTTAGTCCATTGTAAAATATATCAAGTATTTCATTATTCTTGAAGCCATGGGTAGGACATTTCCTAACCATCTTACTGTACCTCCCCCAAGCTTGGGGTAAATCCTCCTTCTCTGTTTGTGAAAAGTTGCTAATCTCAATAGTTAAACCATGAATCTTATCAGCAGGGAAATATTTATTATAAAATACCTGCAAGCATTCCTCCTTGCTAGTAATACATCCAGGTTCTAAACGATTATACCAAGTTTTAGCATTTCCTCCCAAAGTAAAAGGAAACAACTTTAAGAAATAATAGCGTTGGTGGATTTCATCTTTACCAAATAACACAGATAAATCATGCAAATCAGCAATGTGTTCAAAAGGGAACTCATTGTCTCTCCCATAAAACTTATACTTCTCAGCTTTTTCAATTATTTCAGGATCAACACTAAACTCATAATCTTTGTCTTTAATTTTAATAGCTGGAGCATTCATTTTCTCAGTAACAGGGAAATAATCATCAAGAGGAGAATTTTTATAGATATCAAGTTTATCCAATTTATCAAAATTCGAATCCATAAAAGCCATAGTAAATGCATCCTCTTCCTCAGAAGAAGTTTCATGTTCATCATCACAATATTCATTATCTTCTAATTCAGACTCAACATTTTCAATAATAGCAGATTCAGGTGTTTCAGTTATCTCAGATGTTTCAGGTGTCACTTCTTTGTCTATGCTACCACATATTAAATTATTTTCAATACTAGTAGACATCTTAGACAATGGTGAACTAGATAAAGCTTTTTCTTTCTTCTTAGCAACAATAGCAGAAGCAACATTAGGTGAAAAGTTTGGCCTACTTGGCAAATCAGTACCTCTACGAGTAGTTGAAGGCCTACTTCCTTCGGAGTATTCTTTTCCTTTCCCATAGTTGGGAACAAGCAAGTGCAGCAAATAAATGATAACAAGTTGACCAATAAAGCTAGGTTCCCCGGCAACGGCGCCAGAAAATGTCTTGATGCCCACAAGTATAGGGGATCGCTGAAATCTTCGTTGGGAAGTATTACCCAAATTTATAGTTCGACACGATGGGAACACAAGAATACCAATAAGACTTTGGCAATTGAGGCGTCACTCTCAACCACACCTGTATATCAATAAACTTGCAGCAGTGATAGTGATGGCAGTAGTATGATTCAAGTAGCAAATAGAACAGCAGTAGTGAACAAGGGTTTCCCAGTTTTCACCGGAAAAGTGAAAGTGTAACTCAGAGATTTAAAACGTAGGCATGAGGTGATAGCGGGGTGTTGCATGAATAAGATTGATCATATAATAAGATATAAATAGCAATGGGACTTATCTCTAACTCCGATATATGTAGGTATGTGTTCCATAATTAGTTGTGCGTACTAACCAAGAGAATTTGCACAACATCTATTGTCCTACCTGCCCATTTCACCGGGGCCAACTTGGAACTACAGGTAATTAAGGTCTACCCTTTCGAATAGCCCGGAACAACGCATTAACACTTCATGAACACATAGAATCCTCAAACTAAAACATCTCCCCCTTGTTTTCCCTATACTGTCACTTTTAGGGTTCGCAGGTTCAACATAATAGCAGGTGATACACTTTGCAGATAAATACCAAACTCAATTATATGATGAAGCAAAATAAGTTCAGTACTGAAATCATGCCACTCGGGCCCTAGTAGCAAGCATTAAACATAGCATAAGTGCATCAACACAATACAAAAATATCCTCAAGATAAACCCCTAAGATCTCGAACAACGGGTATCATTACATGATCAATCTCATCCAATCCCCATCCACCTCACATGCCTACAGCGGACTACTCACACATGGTGATGGAGAGGGAGCTCATGGTCGATGGAGATGAAGGCGGTGAAGATGGCGGTGAAGACGGTCTCCGGATCCCTCCACCGGAGGAGAAATCCTGGATCAATCTGTCTCCGAAAACGAAGATCGTGGTGGTGGCGGCGGTGTGTTTCGCGAAAGCTCCTCCCCTTCTAGGGCACCCACTTTTTCGTATATATGAGGGGTACGCGAAAAGCCGAAGGAGAGGCGGCGCCCGAGGCTCCAGATAGGTGGGCCCACGCGGCCCAAGGATCTGGCCGCGTGGGGCCCCTCTTTTGGGCCTCGGCGCTTCCTCGTGTCCATCCTTTGCACGTTGTCCTCCTTTTCCATAAAAATGACGTGGTATTTTTCCCCGATTTAATTTCCTGCAAAAATAACCAGAAACGAGACTTTGCTAAAAACAGCGTCAGATTCAGCAGGTTTATTCAAATATGGAAAGATTCCGGAGCAAATTATGAAGCAAAGTGCTTGTAAAAGTAGATGCATTTTAGGTGCATCAGGTACTGAACTGCTGGGGCCTGCTCCTTGTCCTCTTTTCTGTTTATCAAGTTGCACATAGAGCTTGTACGCATGTCTGACCGAGTGTTGCCCTTTGTCATCAAAATGCCAAGCGACAAAATCATTCATACCTTCTCGCAATGGAATTTGTAGTATCAACTTTGCATCCTCCTCACAGAAAGTATCTCGCACCAACTGATCATCCCAAACACCAGTAATTGGGCTTATGAGCTCGGAAACTTTCTCAAGCAGATTATCTCCTCGCCTAGTACACACTCGGCGTGACCATGCCCTCGGCAGCCATGGGTCTGACCAAATGTTAACATTTGTGCCATCTCCAATTCTCCAGATATATCCATCTCGGATCAGCTCTATACCGTGCAACAAACTTCTCCACGCATACGACATGCCATCAATTGGTTTGGCCTGAAGGATGTCACCTTCTGGGTAATACTTAGCTCGCAGGATTCTCGCACATAAGCTTTCAGGATTCTGTATGAGGCGCCACACCTGCCGTGACAACATTGCAATATTGAAAGCATGGATATCCCTAAAACCGAGTCCCCCATGGCCTTTGATTGTGTCAACTTTTCCCAACCAATCCAGTGTATCTTGTTTTCCTTGTCATTTTGGCTCCACCAAAACTTTGCAATCATGGCATTAATGTCATCACAAAAACCTTTTGTGAGATAGAAAACTGACATGGCGTATGTGGGTGTGGCCTGTGCAACCGCCTTGATCAACACTTCTTTGCCCGCCTTGGCCAACATCTTTTCCTTCCAACCCTGAATTTTTGCCCATATCTTGTCCATCAGGTACTCAAAAGCTTTCCGCTTTGATCTTCCAATGTAGACCGGTAGCCCCAAATACTTCTCGTTCCATGCCTCGCTACGGATTTCTAGTGTATCCTTTATCATCTCACGTGCGCCATGGGGAGTATTCTTGCTAAACATTATGGCAGATTTCTCCACGTTAATACATTGGCCCGAGCAGTTTTCATATAGCGCCAATATATGGTGAAGTTCCTCTGCCTCCTCTTTTTTTGCTTTAAGGAGAAGTGAATCATCTGCGAAGAACAGGTGGGTCACTCGTGGGGCTGCTGGACACACCTGCACCCCACCGAAAGTTCCTCTTCGTTCTGCATCATGGATCAACGCTGACAAGCCTTCTGCACAAATGACGAATAAATATGGTGACAGTGGGTCACCTTGTCGCAGCCCTCTCGTTGGGCTAAATTGCTCAGTAATGTCACCGTTGATCTTGATTTGGTAACGAACAGAATAAACACATTTCATGATCAGCTGCACCCATCTTTTGTCAAACCCCAACTTTTCCATCATAGCCCGTAAAAAATCCCACTCAACACGGTCGTATGCCTTGCTCATATCTGCCTTGAGAGCTGCATATCCCTCCTTTCCTTTACGTTTATTTTGCATATAATATGACACCTCGTATGCCACCATAACATTATCAGTAATCAACCGACCTGGCACGAATGCACTTTGGTTCGGTGATATGATTTTCTGGCAGAATCAGTTTGAGCCTATTTGCCAGCACCTTCGAAATCATTTTATATAGGACATTACATAGGCTTATAGGTCTTAAATCCTTGATGCGAGAGGGATTCTTCACCTTGGGGATTAAGACAACATGTGTATCATTCCATCCCTCTGGTATCGGTCCACCATTGAGCACATTTAGAACCTCTTTTACTATTTGATCACCCATCAGACTCCAACACTTCTTGTACACAATTGAGGGCATGCCATCCGGGCCTGGCGCTTTAAGGTTGCCAATCTGATCAAGTGCCACTTTAACCTCCTCCGGGGTGAACTCGGCCAACAAGCCTTCATTCATCTCCGAGGTCACACAAGGCACCACCTTATCAATAAGTTCAGGTGTACGATCACCAGCGGAAGAAGTAAATAAGTCCTGAAAGAAAGAACAAACATAATTATTTAGTTCTCCTTCCTCCACCACTGATCCATCCTCCCTCCTTAGCTCCTTCACTCTATTCATCTTTTTCCTTGCTGAAGCATAGGTGTGGAAATAACGTGTATTTTTGTCTCCATCACGCAGCCACCATACATGTGCTCTCTGTTTCCATTTAGTATTTTCCATTTCCTCAAGCTTATTCAACTTGCACCTAATTCTGGTTTCCTCCTTAACCTTCGCCTCTGATACATCTTCTTTCATGCAGCTCTCCAATTCTTTCTTCGCCTCCTTTATCCTCCTGTTCAAGTCACCAACAACATTGGTATCCCACCAAGATAGCTTCCCGGCCACCGAGCGCAAAGCATGCGCTACACTCTCCCTCCAGCCGTCCAACTTCCCTCCCATGCCTCCTTGATTACTTCCTTCCACCCCTCCTCCTCCATCCATCTAGCCTCAAAACGGAACGGCCTCACTCCCTGTCGGCCAAATCTACCTTCATCTCCCTCCGTCATAACAATCACGGGCCTATGATCTGAATGTCGAGGCGCACTATGTACAACCTTGAAGCCTGGAAACATGTCACGCCACTCTTGCGTAGCCGTGGCTCTATCCAGTCGCTCACATATGTATGATTTTAGATCGCGACTATGGTATCTCCATGTGAACATATCCCCCTGAAAGCCCAGGTCTCCCAACTCACAAACCTGAAGAGCATCTCGGAACCCATCCATGCACCTTTGTGGTCGAGCCACACCACCTCTTTTCTCTGAGTTAGACAGAATTTCGTTAAAATCTCCGAGGCACAACCAAGGTCTACCCTTTTGGTGTTGTTGCTTCAGAGTTCGAAGCACTTTCCAAGTTTCGTTCTTCCTTTCACCTTGTGACTCACCATACACCCCTGTGAATCGCCACACGACCCCATCCTCACACGTGATGTCGACATCAATATGTCTTCTGCCCACCGACCTTAGCGACACATTGACATCTCGCGTCCAAAACAAGGCCACACCTCTACTTCTTCCCTCCGGATCTTTTGAGCACATATGCGGCATCTCCAGCATCTAGCGAAACTTATCCAGCTCCTTCTCGTACAGCTTTGTCTCCGAAAGAAAAAGCACATCGGGATCCTCCTTCCTCTTGAAATCCAAGAGGCCATTGACGGCCGGGCTGTTTCCCGATCGATGATGGTGCACGTACGTCCTGGCCGGCGTAGATCATCCGAACGACGGCACCTCGTATACGTATACGAACGCGGATTCTCGCCTTACGCCATACGTATACGAACGCGGATTCTCGCCTTACGCCGTACGTATACGTATACGTTGATCCACGAGTGCACTGCGGTACGTGCGTGCGTGCGTCTAGTCAGCTGGTTTACTTAAGTGAAAACTTTGCCAACAAGTCAGCAACAACTATCCTAATTCGGAATTCGAGTCCACCTAGAAAAGCGACACAGCCTGAATCTACCCAGCAGCATGCTGCATAATAAATACTACTCCACCCCACACGTCCGATCGAAACCACGTACCTCAAACATCGATCCAGCAAACCCTAAAGCTAGATAGCAAGTCGATCGCGCCGGCTATATATGGAAGAGGCGGAAGATGACGTGCTGGGCCTCGGCCTCTCGCCGGGATTCAAGTTCCAGCCTGACGACGACGAGTTGGTGGAACACTTCCTGCTCCGCCGGATCCTGGGCCAGCAGCTCCCTCTAGAGGGCACGATCATCCTGGAGGACGACCCGCTGAGCGCGCCGCCATGGGAGCTCCTCGACAAACACAAGCGCAATGACGATGAGGCCTTCTTCTTCGCCGACGGGAAACCCATGGACGACAACAGTGGGCGGCAGAAGCGGACCTGCGTCGCCGGCGGGTGCTGGAAAGGGCAGAAGCCCTGCGTGAACGGCGACAGGCTGCGCGTCCACGGCGGCATGGAGATCACCTGGAGGAAGTACATGCTCAGCTTTCACAACGACGACAAGGAGGCTGACACTGGCAGTGGCAGCACGGGATGGGTGATGCACGAGTATTCCATCATCAGCCCCGTGGATCTCGCCTCGTCCTCGCTTTTGAGGCTGTACAGCATCCGGTTCAGCGGACATGGCCAGAACGCCAAGAGGGAGCCAGACGATTACGCGCAAGCCAAAGCACTCAAGGAGGAGCACAGGAGCTCTGCGGCCGCCAACTCTGTCGTCGACTTCCCTACAGTGGCAGCGGTGGATCCCGTAGTCGTAGATGATGACCATGGCGGCAGTTCAACGCCGGTTGCACCGTCATACTCCGATCAAGACTACCAGAGCCAGTTGGTGAACAACGCCACACACGACTGGCCCCAGATGGAATCTTACCAAGACGCTCTTTTTGCACCCGACTCGTTGTTCTTCTTGCCGTCACAAGGACATGTCAACGAAGGAAATATCTTAAAATTTGTATTGATATAGCTAGGTGACATGTTATGTACTCCCTTCGTTCATAATTATAAGATGTTCTAGATATTTCAATTGCGAACTATATACGAAGAAAAATGGGTAAACTTACACAACGAAACGTGTCTAGATACATGCGTTTCAGAAATAAGTTAATTTTTTATACTCCCTCCGATCCATTTTATGTGTCGCTGGAAAAGAGCTAACATAGCACAACTTTGTAGTATAGCTGGCGACACTTTTACTTTTTCTGGTTCGGAGGTAGTAATTGTTAATGGAGCGAGTAGGCTTGACGCACTAGTAGAAAATGGGGCAACGGTCCGCCCCCTTTAGTACCGGTTGTACAAAAACCGGTACTAAAGGGGGCATTAGCACCGGTTGCGTTCGTGTGCCAGCAGGGGCACCGCGGCGAGGACCTTTAGTACCGGTTGCTCTTAGAAACCGGTACTAAAGGCTACCCTTTAGTACCGGTTGTTCATAACAACCGGTACTAAAGCCCGCGGCACATGCGGCCGCGGTTGGTGGCCCCACGGCGACACCTTTAGTACCGGTTGGTAATAACAACCGGTACTAAAGGTCTCGGGCACTATAACCTTCTTCCACCCCGAGCTAGCTCCATTTTGAGCTCGAATTCAACTCCATTTTTCCTCTCTCTTTGCTCTCCCAAGCTTAAATTCACCCCTTTTTTCTCCAACAACTTCCAAGATTGGTGGCACCTACATATATAAGGGTTAGCAACTTCATCTTCTCTTCCGGCATTTCAAGTTTAGCTCATTTTCGTGCAAGTTTAGCAAGTTTGATTTTGGTGGTGCTTGCAAGATGTTTGATGAAATGCCTAAGTTAGGGATTTCATTTGTTTTATATGCATTTTGAGCTCAAATTAAAATATAATTTGTGGTTTTATATAGTGTCCTCACCGCCGTCGATCGCCCGCGCCGCTCCGTCACCGACACCACCTCGGTGAGCCTCTTTTTCTCTTTTATTTTAAAAAATGTTAGTTATATGATTTAAATGCATAATTATTTCTTGTATAATTTTCTTATGTTTTTTTATATGTATAGTGTCATGGTTTTGATATCCGTCCCCGTCGGCCCTCGTCCGGTCTATGATTCGGATGTGGTATATTTTTATAACTATTTATTTTGTTTCGTGTTTATAACAATCATGACGACCAACTTGACATAGATATATTTTTATTTAGGAGGTAGTTGAACCGGAAATTCCAGCCGACCCTATTGTCGAGTTTTTAAAAAAAGAAAACAACGATTTGAAAGCAAAATTGAAGATAAGTGAAGATCTTCGTCTCCAATGCCTGGAAGAGAAGATGGTATTGGACTTGAAGATTGCCGACATCGTTGATGCTCACGGGGTCGAGCTTGCCGACGTCGTCGATGCTCACGAGATGAAGATGGATACAATGCGCTTCAAGCTTAAAAAGATTAGAAAATAAGTCATTAGTCAAGAGGCTTGGTATCATTATGCTGTTGGTTCAATATTTACCTTGGTTGCGATTCTAATCGCATTTGTTGTTGGATTTAAATTCTTTAGATAGTTGTATATTAGTTTCGATTGATGTATTACATTTGGGCACTACTCTACTTTGGTTTTAATGTGATGAACTTGTATAAATTAATTTGGTCACGTATCTCTATTCATTATTTAGCTGGTGTAATGGTTTTTGATGTATTTATGTAATGCAGATGAGCCGAGAATGGATGTACGGTGATCGACGCTGTCCCGAGTTCATTGATGGCATGCATCGTTTTCTCGATGTGGTTAAGTTAAACAAGCTGAAGAATGGTTTTATGATTTGTCCATGTGATGAATGTCGGAATACGAGGAATTACCCGAGCGTAAGAACCATACACTCCCACTTGTTGCGACAAGGCTTCATGCCCAATTATTTTTGTTGGACCAAGCATGGAGAAAGAGGGGTAATAATGGAAGACCCTGAAGAAGAGGATGATGACAACTATCCTGTGTTCTCTGAACACGGTGATACTACAATGGGGGAAGACGAAGTTGAGCTCGAGGTCATTGTTGATCAGTCCGATGATGATGATCTTCGTCGGGTCATTCTTGATGAACAGATGAAGTGCGGAAGTGAAAACGAGTGGTCGAAGTTGGAGCGCATGTTAGAGGATCACAAAAAATTGTTGTACCCAAATTGTGAAGATGGCCAGAAAAAGCTGGGTACCACCCTGGAATTGCTGCAGTGGAAGGCAAAGAATGGAATATCTGACAAGGCATTTCAGGAGTTGCTACAAATATTTAAGAAGAGTCTTCCAAGGAATAATGAATTGCCGCACAATACATACGAAGCAAAGAAGATTGTCTGCCCTCTAGGATTAGAGGTGGAGAAGATACATGCATGCATCAATGACTGCATCCTCTACCGCGGTGAGAAGTACGAGAATTTGAATGCATGCCCGATATGCGGTGCATTGCGGTATAAGATCGGGCGAGATGACCCAGGTGATGTTGAGGGCGAGCCGAGCCCCAGGAAGAGGGTTCCCGCGAAGGTGATGTGGTATGCTCCTATAATACCACGGTTGAAACGTTTGTTCCGAAACAAAGAGCATGCCAAGTTGTTGCGATGGCACAAAGAAGACCGTAAGGAAGACGAGATGCTGAGACACCCCGCTGATGGGTCTCAGTGGAGAAACATCGACAGTGCGTTTGGGGAATTTGCAGCTGACGCAAGGAACTTAAGGTTTGGTCTAAGTACAGATGGCTTGAATCCGTTTGGGGAGCAGAGCAGCAGTCATAGCACCTGGCCCGTGACTCTATGTATCTATAACCTTCCTCCTTGGTTGTGCATGAAGCAAAAGTATATTATGATGCCAGTGCTTATCCAAGGCCCGAAGCAACCCGGCAACGACATTGATGTGTATCTGAGGCCATTAGTTGACGAACTTTTACAGTTGTGGTCTGACGAAGGCGTACGTGTGTGGGATGAGTACAAACAGGAGGAATTTGGCCTACGAGCGTTGCTGTTTGTAACCATCAATGATTGGCCTGCTCTTAGTAACATTTCAGGACAGTCAAACAAGGGATACAATGCATGCACGCACTGTTTAGATAAGACTGACAGTATATATTTAGGTAACAAGAATGTGTACCTTGGTCATCGTCGATTTCTTCCAAACAGGCATCCCGTAAGAAAGCAGGCAAGCATTTCAAAGGTGAGGCAGATAACCGAACGAAGCCTACACGCCCTGATGGTGATGTTATATATGGCATGGTCAAGGATTTGGAAGTAATATTTGGAAAGGGTCCTGGCAGTCTAAATGTTCCGAAAGACGCTAACAAGCGCGTACCCTTGTGGAAAAAGAAATCTATATTTTGGGATTTACCCTATTGGAAAATCCTAGAGGTTCGCTCTGCAATCGACGTGATGCACGTGACGAAAAATCTTTGCGTGAACCTGCTAAACTTCTTAGGCGTGTATGGGAAGACGAAAGATACATCGGATGCACGGCAGGACCAGCAAAGTACGCACGAACGAGACAACCTGAATCCAGAGAAGTACCAAGGTACTGCCAGCTACGCTCTTACCAAAGAAGAGAAGGAGATCTTTTTTCAAGTCCTGAGCAGTATCAAGGTCCCGTCTGGCTACTCGTCGAATATAAAGGGAATAATAAACATGGCAGAGAAAAAGTTCCAAAACCTGAAGTCTCATGACTGCCACGTGATTATGACACAATTACTTCCGGTTGCATTGAGGGGGCTTCTACCGGAAAACGTTCGAGTACCCATTGTGAAGCTATGTGCATTCCTGAATGCAATTTCTCAGAAGGTAATCGATCCAGCAACTCTACCAAGTTTACAGACGGGTGTGGTCCAATGTCTTGTCAGCTTCGAGTTGGTGTTTCCACCGTCCTTCTTCAATATTATGACGCACCTCATAGTTCACCTCGTCGAAGAGATTTCCATTCTCGGTCCTGTATTTCTACACAACATGTTCCCCTTTGAGAGGTTCATGGGAGTCTTAAAGAAATACGTTCATAACCGTGCTAGGCCAGAAGGAAGCATGTCCAAGGGCTATGGAACAGAGGAGGTCATTGAGTTTTCACTAGTACAGAAAAGCCTTTCTGTGGCGCACCAAAAAGGGCTTTCTGTGGAGCATGGTGGGTGCGCACAGAACGCACGCCACAAAAATATTTATTCTGTGGCGCACCCCGTCCGTGCGCCACAGAAAAAATTTCGGTGGCGCACCCTCTAGATGCGAGATGCGCCACAGAAAACAACAATTCTGTGGCGCACCCCTACCCGGTGTGCCACAGATTTTTTTTTTTGAATTAAAAAAAAAAGGGCGCATGTCCAAGGGCTAGATCTGGATCTGGATTTTCAAAAAAAGATCCAAAAATTCAAAAAAAATCAAAAAAATCAGAAAATGAAATAATTTGGAAAACCCTACATATTTGAATTTTTTGAACATTTTTAACACTCGAAGCATATCTCAAATGATGACTTCCCAGTAGGTCACCCATCCTTAGATTACTCCAACCCAACCACGCTTAATTTCTAAGTTCCATTCAATTCTACTACCCTCATGCTACTCAAGTTCTTATTGATAATAGTATCATATCAACCCTCTTAACCCTTGTGTATGTGTATATATGTGTGTGTAGTTTATGTATGGTATGTGTATATGTGTTTAAAAAATCCAAAAAAATTTAAAAACTTCAGAAAGAAGAGAGAAAAATCCAGAAAAATTCAAATAATCCAGAAAAATTCAAAAAATTCAAAAAAATCAAGAAAATTCAAAAAATCCAGAAAACTTCAAAAAAATCCAAAAATTCAACAAATCCGAAAATTTGAATTTTTTTATTTTTTTGATTTTGTAGAAAAAAAACTTCTTTTTGAAATAACTTTTAACTCTTTTGAAATTTCCCGATTCTGAGAAAAGTTCACCGGGTAAACCCGAGTGAAATCGAGCTCCTTTTTTCTCACGATTTTTTTGATATATTAAACGCATTTTTTCGACATCGTATGCAAAAGTTATGCCCCTGCAAAGTTTTTTTCCTGTTTTTTTGCAAAAAAGGTCAAAATTCATATTTCAAAATTTCTATACCAACTAGACACTAAAACGAAACTACATGTCAAAGGATTTTATTTTTTGAAATTCTTATCATTTTCTTTTCTTGTTTACAGAACTGAAAAGGCGATCCACGGGGGGGGGGGGGGGGGGGGGTAGGGATGCGTGAGAGGGAAAACAAATTCTGTGGCGTACCAACCTCCATGCGCCACAGAAATGTCACTTTCTGTGGCGCACACTCCCCATGCGCCACAGAAAGTGACATTTCTGTGGCGCACCATGCCATGTGCGCCACAGAAATGTCTGTGGCGCACACTCCCCATGCGCCACAGAAAGTCACATTCTGTGGCGCACATGGCAAGGTGCGCTACAGAAAGTGACATTTCTGTGGCGCATGTGGCCTGGTGCGCCACAGAATGTGACTTTCTGTGGCGCATGTAGCCTGGTGTGCCACAGAAAGTGATCCACAGAAAGGCAGTTTCCTAGTAGTGTTTGTGTTGACTTTATTCCTGATCTTAAGCCGATCGGTGTTCCTCAATCGCGCCATGAGGGGAGACTGCGTGGAAAAGGCACGCTAGGAAAGAAAGCAACAACATGTATGGACGGGCATTCTTTCACTCAAGCACACTACACAGTTCTACAAAATTCCAGATTGGTGGCTCCGTATATCGTGAAACACATGGATATTTTACGCTCCCAATACCCGGAGGAGACTAACTTCTGGATTAAAGGGAAACACGTGGATACTTTCGGCAGTTGGTTGCGTACACATCTCATTACTAACAGCACAGTTGGACAAGAGCTATACTTGTTGGCCAAGTCACCATCTTCGACTATATTGACTTTCCAAGGGTACGAGATAAATGGGAATATATTTTACACGGAAACCCAAGACAAAAAGGGCACTAACCAAAACAGTGGTGTCCGCTTTGATGCAACAAACGACGATGGGACAAAGGACACATATTATGGTTGCATACGGCAGATATGGGAACTTGACTATGAACCTTCTTTTAAGATCCCTTTGTTTCAGTGCAAATGGGTCAACCTGTCAAGCGGGGTAGAGATAGACCGGCGGTACGGAATGACTACAGTGGATCTCAGAATCTTGCGTACCGCACCGAGCCATTCGTCCTAGCCAATGATGTGGCTCAGGTTTTCTATGTGAAGGACATGTCTTCCAGACCGAAAAAAAGAAAAGATAAGCAAGCCGGTACATCATACGATGAGCCAAAGCGCCACATAGTTCTTTCAGGAAAAAGAAACATCGTGGGAGTGGAGGACAAGACAGACATGTCAGAAGATTACAATAAGTTTGATGAAATTCCGCCCTTCAAAGTGAAAACTGACCCAAGCATCGTGTTAAATGATGAAGAATGTCCATGGCTACGGCGCAATCAGAAGAAAGGGACACAAGAAGAAAAAGTGAACACTAGATAGGGATGTTGTTGCTGATGTGTAATAATGTATTAAACCTTTTATGTAACTATGTCCTGAAAACTCAGAAGAGAGATCTAAACACTATGTCAATCAGCTGCAGTTTTACCAACACAATCTCTGCATTCTCCAAGATCTTTAGCATTTCCAAGTGATAGAACAAAACATACGGTTTCCCCTGCCTACCTTCTCCAGTGTCCACTCTGACCGGCAAATCGGCAAATCATCGCGTGGTCGTGAGACGGCAAATCGGCCTTCGATCCAAACAGCGGCAAGACGTCTCTGATGATTTGCAACAAGTGTTGGGGATGTTGCTAATCATCAGAGCGTCTTGCCGCTGCTTGGATCCGACCGAGGGGAGGGTTCACCTTCAGCCTCCGCTCTAGGAACTCCTGCCTCTCAGAAATCTTGCTCTCTGCTACCCGTGTGCTGCCAAAATGAACTACAATGAGTAGACACTGGGTGCTGAACATGTCCGGGAGGTGGGCTATATATAGGGTACGTGTGCTTCTTTAGTCCCGGTTGGTAACACCAACCGGGTCATGTGGCTCACGAAGTGGTTGTGATACTGCTGATCCAACAGCTCACAATCCCTCAAAAGAAACACACCCCTGATCCAACGTCTCACAAGCGCTTGAAAGAAATACACGATCCGTGTGCTTCTTTAGTCCCGGTTGGTAACACCAACCGGGACTAAAGTCGGGCCTTGCGGAGCCACGTGTCCTCCCCCAGCGCTGCCCTAGCCACGTGTCTTCCCTAGGGCTGCCCTGGAGGTCTTTATATATTGTCGCCGACGGGGTAAACCCTAATCCACCATTCCTAGCCACGAACGCATCGTCTCCACGAGATGGATCCGCCACGCCCGCCGCAGCGCCTTCTGGACGAGGTCGAGCGTGCTCGGCAGAGCGCGCTTGGGCGCTACCGCGGGAGCCTATCCCGCCGTATGCCCACGAGCCCGGCGTGGAGAGGAATGCCCTCCTACCGGCCTCCTGCTCCGGTGCCGGAGGAGGTGCGGAGGACGTACGAGCGCGCGTGGTCCAACGTCCCTGACCCCGACGAGGATGCGTACGCCGCAGGGGTGGCGTGGGGATCCGCGGCCGTACCTCCACCAGTCGCCGCCGCCCCTCCTGACGAGGAGGATGACGACGACGACGACTTCGACTGGAGCGACCATGGGGAAGAGCGCGGCGGGCCGCAGATGCAGGAGGTCCTTGAAGCCTCCTTCTAGTCCGTCCACGACGACCGTGTACAGCGAGCCAGAACTGCCTGCTAGCTCAAGGCGAAGGAGGCTTCCGAGCTGGATTGGGCGCTGAAAGACTCATCCTCCATGGATCTTGCCCTCCGTCGCAAACGTGCGCGCGAGAATCGGGCGGCCGCGAACGGTGCTGGCTCCTCCCGCCGTTCCTCCTAATCCTTTTATGTAACCGTGTGGTCCGTTTATGTAGTAATGTAACTGTTAGTGATGTGTAATAATGTATCCTTTTATGTAACTGTTAGTGATGTGTAATAATGTATCCTTTTATGTAACTGTGTCACAGGCCTGGGCATTCGGTTCCCCGAACCGATCGGTTCGGTTTCTCAGGCTCTAAAGAATTTCGGTTTCTAAATATTGCTGACCGATCGGTTTCCTGCAAAAATAGTAACCGAGACTTCGGTTTCCCAGGATTTCGGTTCGGTCCTCGGTTGAGACCGAAGAACACCGAAACTTGGGCAGCAGAGGCGCCCCGTCGCCGTGTACAGATAGGACCGTCATAGCGCCCATGGAGAAACAGCCTTGCCTAGTTATTGGTGCCAAGTCGCAACAGGAAGAGTGTAGAGAAAGGTAGAGTAGGAAGGACAGACGAGATAGAATGGAAGAGGGATGAGATGAGCCGTCGGTCGCTGGAATGTCGCTGCCGTGAGCTGCCATGGTGGAGAGCAGGAGGCGGCGGCGCGGCGCACAGGACAGGGAGACATCCAGATTAGGGATGCCATACGCATCGACTGTGGCTCTAAGATTGGGCCGAGGGCTGCTCGTTTAATATTTGATGGAGCAGAAGCGAGACAACTAGTCTCTTCACGTAATGGGCTGCTATTTTGTTTTTTGCGCTGGAGTAATGGGCTGCTATTAGTTGGGCCACTGCAGGAATACTCGGTTCCTTGGTCAGTTCGGTTAATCCAGGTCCATGACCGAAACAGCCGAACTAGATTCGGGTTTTCAATCCTGTAAACCGAGATAGCAACCATATTAATCGGTTCGGTCATTTCGGTGTCGGTTCCGGTTAAATCGGGACCGGTTTTCGGTCCTCGGTTTATTTGCCCACCCTAACTGTGTGGTCCGTTTTTGTCAGATTCAAAAGTATGCACAAGTTATTCAAATTCATATTCAAACATCTTTATTTAATCCAGTTACATAGCTCGGGTCCATTTTTATAGAAAACAAATAGATAGATAATTATTACAATTTTGTAGACAATTAAATTAAATATACATTAAAGAAAAAGAAACTAGAGAAAAAAACAAAATAGAAACCAAATAGATATAAAAAACAGGAAACATAAGAAAGAAAAAAGAAACTAGAGAATTGACGTCGTTGGTGTTAACGATGTTTCTAAAATAAATAGATAATTATTATAAATTTTAAGACAATTAAATTATATAGATATAAAATAAAAAGAAACTAGAGAAAAAAACAAAACAGAAACCAAATAGAAAAAACAAAACAGAAACCAAATAGAAAAAACAGAAAATAAAAAACAAAAAAAAGGCCCATTAGTACCGGTTGTATAAGCCAACCGGTACTAAAGGGTTGGGCTTCGCGCGCGAAAATTTGCGCGGCCCAAAATGGACCTTTAGTACCGGTTGTTCTGTACAACCGGTACTAAAGACCCTTTAGTACCGGTTGTAGAGCACAACCGGTGCTAAAGGGGTTTTCAATGCGGTTACCTGTGGGGATCGATGATTCGATCCCCAAAAATCCGTAGAAGAAGTGCCGTTAGAAAACTCCGTAGAGAACTCCGGCAAGGTATATATTAAGTCTTGTTGATCACTAGCTAGATGCATTAATTGATTTATATGCGCACTTATTAACGAAACATTTTTCTTTCAGCCCTCTGGATCTACGTCAATCCGTAAACGAGGCCCGGCCCAAGGGTTAAAGCTGCCGGATGGTGCAAAGTTGTCGATCGACGAAGTTAGCATAAAAGGCAAACCGGAGAAACCCGATGGAATCTCCACTAAATATATAGCTCAATGCGGATTTCTTGTAAGGGACATGGTCCCGATCACCGTTGCAGAATGGAATGAGCCGAAGAAAAAAAACATTGGCGCAAAATATGTCGAGGACAGAATTAAAGAAACCCTTTGGGAGTCGATATTGGGTTCTTTCAGCCTACCGGCAGATCTCCCACAGAGGAGGAAGGATAAAGTCAAGGAGTGGACTCTTAGCAAGATGGCCGAGCAATTCAACAACTGGAAGAAAACATTGTGGAGAAAATATGAGAAAAAACTCCAGATTTCACTGGACATCTAGAGAAGCTAAAAGATGACTGGCCTGAATTTGTGGCGTATAAGAAATCGGCCGTCGCTGTGGCCCGATCGAAACAAAATAAGTTGAATGCTAAGAAGAAGAAATATTTCCATCGTTTGGGCTCAGGTGGCTACAAGACTGCCGTGCCTAAGTGGGAAGCCTATGAAAACGAGCTGCGTCAAAAAGGGATCACTCCACAGACAGATGACTGGCCCGACAGGTCCAAGTTATGGTTGTTCGCGCATGGGGCAGTGTTGGACCCAAACACAGGGCTGATTGTTGCACAGGGAAAATGGAAGAAAAGAATTACAAGAGTCACCAAAAAACTAGTTGACGCAATAGAACTAGTCCGACAGGGAAAATATGTTCCCGATAGAGAGGACGACGAGCTTTCACTCGCCCTCGGGAATAAAGAACACTGGGGACGATGTCGAGGCAGAGGAGGCGGGGTTGGTTTTCTTGAAGGGTTTCCGGAGGACGCTGCAACTTATAGAAAACATTGCAGAGGTAAGAAGAGGGAGGCGGAGAGGTTTACTGCATTAGAACGCCAGATGCTGATGTGAAGGAGCAACTGGCCTTAATTACCCAGCAAAGGGAATCTCAGCCGCGAGTAGAAGATCATGCAGTCGATGTCTGCCCATCTCAGCGGAAAAGCAGCGTGGGTTCCACGCAGCTACAAGATCCTGCAGTTGATGAACCGTCGGCGGCGCGCTACCCCGTGGATGATATCACGGAGAAGACAAATTGTGAGTTACATGCGCCAATGAAGAACATTAGTTTTCCGGTGGCGAATGGCTATGCTTTACCACATCAACTTGGATCAACCTTCCATTTTGGTGAGATTCCGGCTGGATTTGCTCGTGTCGGGGTCACGAAAGTTATGTCGGGATTCAACTCAATGCATCTTGACATTCCCGGAGCTGAAGGCGAGAAGACATTGGGAGAAGTCGAACTTGGTATCGTTCTATGGAAGAAGAAATACATCAAGTTTCCAGACTCGGCGCCAAGGCCACCGACTCCTCCGGTTAGAAATTCACCACAGCAAAGTCCACCCTCCTCCCCCGACGATTGGGAGCCCACCGCGAGTCCATCGCCCGCGCCGTCCCGTCAGCCGACTGCTGCGCCCACTAGTAATTTGACAAAGCGGAAGCTGTTCACGTCGTCCCCTGTCAAGAAACGTGCAAAAAAACCCAAGGAAGTCAAGGCTCCTGAGAAGTTAGCTGGCGAGATGACTCAGGAGGAATTAGAAGTGAGCACACGTGAAGAGGCGAGAGCCTTTTTTGAACAGAAAAAAAGGAAAGACTGGAGGCAAGACTGGACCCCATAAAGGAACTTCTGAAGACTATACCAACTGAGGTAAAAGATCACACCGTTGACAACCTATATGACCCTCCACCACCGCCCCTTTCAGACTATGAGCGAGGTATTGACAAGGTACTTTCCTCACAGATGGAGCAAGAAAAGCGTGCGGGAAAAGAGTTGCCCAGCTCGGAGAACAAGAAGCACAATCGATCGCCCCGCTCATTGTGCCTTCTGAAGCTCGGGAAATCGAGCATGGAGAAGTTGTCATTGGCGACAGGTTACCCCATAGCGCAGATAACAATTCAATATAAATTTGAACTCGGGCTGCCTCTGGTCGAAAATCCGAGTGCTCTAACAACACAGTTATATAAATTGCATAACTGGTACATGGCCGCCGCAAAAGAAGGGAAAATCTATCTCATGGCGGGAGTTAAGGAACAACACTACTTCCGACAATATGGTGTGCAGGTTGAGTTCTCCGAACTTTTTCAGATGTACAATCAACTTGCTCTCGACAAATCTATCATCAGCTGCTATTGTCTGTAAGTAATTTATTCGTGTAATTTAATTATTTATAGTTAAGCTCGTTCATTGCTTGTAATTATCCTCACAACATTTTTTGTACGCTATTATGCAGAATGAAGATTCGTGAATGCCGAATGGGAGGAATCTGGGACATTGGGTTCATTGACCCGGATAAAGTTCATGTCAAGACCATAGCTGACCATCCCGAGGACACAGAGGACGTTTTGCTAACGTTTTAAGCGACAAAGTACCAAAAAGGAAATACTTTTTCCTTACAACTTCGGGTGAGTGTTACTGTCTTGTACACATTTATTTTGCTTTCCCGATATTAAGTGTAATTGATGAGTTCTGAATACCTGCGTATATAAATGTGCGCAGGTACCACTTCATTCTGCTAATCATTAGACTCGAGGAAGGAGAAGTTGAAGTCTGGGACTCATTAAGGAGAGATCAAGATGAGTACAAAAGCGTGCGTCTAATGCTCAAGAGGTAATTTCAATCGCACTATATCGGCCTCTTTCGTTCATTTCCGGATATCAAAAGTATAAGTAATAACTCCTCAATTCATTTTCTTTTCCGGGCAGGGTTTGGAAAAAGTTCATCGCGGAAGAACGCGGTGAATGGAAACCTAAGCTGCAGTTCAAGGCTAACAACGTAAGTACTACTACGTATCTAGGTCTGTGTATCTTTCTAATACCATTATCATTCTCTTGATTATTATTTGATTAAATTAAATTCTTGTATAGTGGTGTCTGCGACAACCACAGGGGACGGAACTATGTGGATACTACGTTTGCGAGTTTATTCACATGAGGGTCAATGAGAGAGTCAATAGTATAAGAAATCGAGAGGTACGTAAACATCATACACAACTTTTATTTTGCTACCATCAATCATGTTTAGTTTCGATCATAACTGATTTGATCTCCTTCTTTTAAAGATGGCAAGGAAGCGGAACCAGCTCCTACCAAAAAACCGCGTAAAAGCTATTGCGGAGGAATTGGCGGGATTCATTCTGACGCATGTCGTAGATGAATTCGGTGAATTCCACTATGTCGAAAATAGACTCCCTCCATGCATGTACTAGCTAGCGGTGATCTCCATTGTAATTATGAGTACTTTATATGTAACGAGAGTACTTTATATGTGTAATGAGTACTTTATATGTGTAGTGAGTACTTTATACGTGATCTCCTCCGAAACCCTGAAAAATGAGCGAAAAGGAAAAAAACAGAAACCCTAAACCCGAAAAATAAGCGAAAAGAAAAAAAACCGAAAACCTAAACCCCCCTGAAAAAATAAGGGGGGGGGGCAAAAAAAAGCAGGAACCTTTAGTACCGGTTGGTATTACCAACCGGTACTAAAGGTCCTCAGCTGCGCGCGCAGGTTCGGCCACGTGGAGGGCCTTTAGCACCGGTTGTATATACAACCGGTACTAAAGGGGTACCCCTTTAGTCTCGACCTTTTAGTACCGGTTGTGCAACCGGTACTAAAGGCCCAATAGGACCGGTACTATTGGTCTGTTCTCTACTAGTGACGATGGAAAAAGCTGACTTAAGAACAGTTCTAACGGTAGGACCACTGAACTTATATTCCAGCTCCACTCGCGTGCGACTCGGGAGGCACCGTTTCGTAAGTCTTCCTTTTTCGAACATCACACGCTTTTTGCACTTGACTTTGCTGGATCTGGGCTATCAGTGGGGAGAGTATGTCAGCCTTGGTTGGCATGAGGTGCATGTTTATAATTGTGTAGTGCGGAGTGTTCTGACAAAACATACAACCACGATCTCGAGTGTAAGATTAAATCATAGTATCATTTACAAAGCTCATGAAAGATTAAATCAAATCCTTAACTTGTTACAAGCTGTTACATCATATGAGGCATTCAGACAATCAAACCTCATGCATAGCATTACAAAGATACGTGTGTAAATCGCTAGCTACGTTGCGCACACTAATTCCAGTGTTGATAACCGATCACTGAGTTAATTGATGTTTTCATGCCAGCGAAAGAATACTGATCATGGAGAGGTGCCTCCAAACCGCACTCTGAAAAATCTAAGAGCCCGTCGAGGTTGATGTCGAAATCCAACGGTGCTAGCATCCCTGCCGGCGCAGCAGAATTCATCACGCCCTGGGCTCCTTGATCTGATGATGGCGTAGTGTTGTGTGCTCCTCCGAGGTTCATCGTGTTCCCGCCCATGAAATCTGGATGTGAGGCCGCCCGCCAGGCCCTGCGTAGTCTCCGGCGTTTGCGCACGGGCCGATAGCTCATGTGCGACGTCTTTCCACGTAATGGTGAAATATGCGACATCGTTGCCTGAAATAGCTCACATGCGACGCCATCTCGTGGCTGCAATAGCTCTCGTGCGACAGTCGGGGCTTAACCGCAAGGGACAGGTTAGGGTTGGAATTATGTGAGTCTGGTGGGACCCCAACTAATCCATGTCAGCAAAGGACCCACAGGAGCACCTCCGACCGCGGGACCCACCTCATCAGCTGGTAGAAAAACAGAGCCATCTCGTCCCCGTGCCATAGCCATCCCGGCCTTCTTCTCCGGCGACAGCGCGCAGCAACGCCGGCGGGTAGCGGCAGTAGAGGTATGTCGCCGAGCTCCGCTTCTGCCTGCCAGCTTAAATGGCCGAGCTATGGTCCAGTGCCCTCGCATAGATCCACTGAAGCGCTTGACATGTGTGCGCTCGCCTAGGGGCAATGTCGGTCGGCAATTTCTCAAATGCGAGAGCAGGCGTCGTGAGGGGAAGGATGGGAAGGTAGGGTTCGTCCTGATTAGTCTCGATTTGGCGTGATTTTGATTTTGCACTATGGATTTGGGAATTAGGGTTTCCGTTCCCCTTTTCAGGATTTGGAGGAATGCGGCCATTTTGAGTGGAGGATTTTGTGGTGAATAGGGAGTTGTATAAATTGAACAAGAAGTTGAAATCGAAATGTTTCCAGTCGAAATCAAAAGCGTATAAATTCAGGTGGAAATTAGCTCTGAATTCAGTTAACACCTCGAACAGGTTCAGTTAGCCGTTTCCGAAATAGAAAAACCGACAAGTTCATTGGCCCGATGTTGGGCCCGTTGTTGGGCCAAGCCGTGAGTACTCACTTAAATTAAGTGAAGGAAAAAAAAGAATTTTGTGTTGGCTCAAACAATTCTATTAGCTGATGGTGGTAGATTTGTCGCAAACATAGGCATAGCCTAGTGGCAAGGGGTTGATGCCTCCCTTTGCCCACCCAAGTTCGAGTCCCCATGCTCGCAATTTAGGTGTTGCACATTATTCCCGTTCAGTCCAGCAGCTTCGTGGGTCAGGCAACTTATTATTATAGATTAATCTATAATAATGAGTCGTCTCATCCATTAAGATGTTGCACTGGGACAAACAATTTGAATTAATTTTCATATTATTTATTTTCTTTTAGTTTTTTTGTAAATTCTAATTTTACATGGTATTTCTGCTGAGCTTGGGTGTTACAATGAACCAAAATATTTGTTACTCTTACCAAAATGTTTGTCACTCTTACCAAGATGTTGTTACTCAAACAAATTCAAACGAATTCACCTTGTGAGATGGAGGGTTGTAACTATTACCTCCTAGTGATGGTAGATTTGTCGCAAACATAGGCATAGCCTAGTGGCAAGGGTTGATGCCTCCCTTTGCCCACCCAAGTTCGAGTCCCCATGCTCGCAATTTAGGTGTTGCACATTATTCCTGATCCAGTAGCTTCGTGGGTCGGGCAACTTACTATTATAGATTAATCTATAATAGTGAGTTGTCCCATCCATTAAGATGTTGCACTGGGACAATTTTTTTGAATTAATCTTCATATTATTTATTTTCTTTTGATTTTTTGTCTCGTCTGAATTCAACTTTGAACCAAAATTCAAATTTGAATCAAAATTCAAACTTTTACATGGTATTACTGCTAATCTTGGATGTTGCAATGATTTCAAACTATTATGCACTTGTTTGATCTAACTAGGTGAAAGGGCATGTGTTGCCCCATGCGTGGTTTTGGTAATTAATGACAATCCTTATGGACTAATGTTTGCATTGAGATATACTTGTAGATCTTGTCCATAGGAAAAGATTGGAGTTTATGTGTTGGACTCTAGAAGATTTCGTGATGACCAAGGTTTATTGCAAGCATGGCTTGGAAAATAAGATTGAGTGAACTTCATGTTTATCTCCAAGCCATCATCTATATCAAGAGAAAAATATGAAGCGCAAGTGGATACATGAAGACAGAGCTTAGCGAGGCTCTCCCATAATGGAGTATGGGGGAGCATTTGTAGAAGTCTTCATCAAGCATGTGCTAGCAAGCACAATCAAGAAAGGTGTTCCAACTTGAGAGAGTCAAGATCGTCATCATCTAGCTCAAGTGGAATGCGCAAGGCAATGGTATGATCTTGATAGGGTTTCTATTTTACCGGTCTCATGTTGTTAGTTTGGAGACCGGGTTATAGGATAGACGGCGTACTATCAAGAGGGGCTCTCAAGTGAGTAACTTGATCGCATCTTTATGGAGAGCTCAAACCTTTGCATATTTAACATATCATCTTTCTTGGTTCTTATTTGGCTTTTATCCATGTGAGAATTTAGAGCTTGTGTTCATCTCCATACCAAGCTCTAGTTCATCAAAAAACGGATTTCATTTGGATATCTAGTGGTGTTTTTGATGTTGGAGGTTTTACCGGTTCGTCTCTTGTAGAGAGGTCAAACTCTCCTCTTGTGTTATCCTCCTCACATGATGGACTATGATGTGTATATGCATGATCTTGTTGTGCTTGTGATTATCTTCGGAGCAAGCCCAAGATCATTGAAAACGGAGTCCAGATGGAAAACTTGTTGCGTTCTCGGTGTTGGAAATATTACCGGTCCTCCTCGAGATAAGGTCCACACCTCCCATGTGTGATATCTCCTCCATATTTGTGACCCTTAATATTTCGTCGTTATCTTTCCAACAAAGTTGGTTTCATCGCATTTGGAATTTTATTGAAAAAGATATGAATTTCAGAAGTTTTATTTCTACGCGGGCCGGTTCCCTGGCCGGCCCAGGCCGGCTGCATCGGGTGCCAGGCCGGCCGCCTGCCCGGCCCAGGCCTGCTGCCTCGGCTGCCTGGCCGGCCGCCTGCCCGGCCCAGGCCGGCTGCCTCGGCTGCCAGGCCGGCCGCCTGCCCGGCCCAGACCGGCTGCCAGGCCGGCTCTCTAGCGCAGCTCGCGGAAAAAACTGCCAACGGCCATATTTTTCGTGGACCTTTTTAAAGGGGCTTTCTTCCCCTTTGTTCAACACAACTCTTGAGCAAGTTTTTCTTTCCTCCTCCTCCATTGTTGCTCTTTGTAAAGCTTGCTCTTCCTCTCAATCCCTCCTATGATTCTTGCTTATATTTGAGGGAAAGTGAGAGGTGATCTTGATCTACATATTCATCCAATCCATTCCTCCTCTAAGTGAGGGGAACCTAGTAGATCGTGATCTTGAAGTTCCATTTGTTGTGTTCATCGTTGTTCTTCCTCTCTTCTCCCCCATAAGCATTAGTTGCTTGTGGTGGGATTCGAGAGTGAACGATTTGAGCCTTGTGCTCTTGCCATTGCTTCGTTGCATCGGCTTGTGCTCTCCACGAGGGTTCGTGAAGTTGAAAGCGTGTGAACTTGTTACTCTTGGTTTTTTGGACCCTAGACGCCCGTGTGGTGGTTGAGACCCTTGGTGGTCACTTGTAGCTGTTCGGGAGCCCCCAATCCCGTTGTGGGTTGTGCCCCGGATTGTTCTTGAAAGGCTCCGGATTTCCGCCTCGAAGGATTCCGATAGTGGAAGGTGAACCAAACCTTTGTGGTGCGGTTCATCGGAGAAGAAGGTGAAACCTTTGTGGTTGTTGAACCATTGTGTTGGTTCACACCTCTCCAACGAGACGTACTCCCTTAACAAGGAGGAACTCGGGAATACATCCTCGTCTCCGCGTGCCTCGGTTATTTCTATACCCGAGCTTTTTACTTATGCACTTTACATTGTCATAGCCTTCGTGCTTGAAGTATTCTATTGCTATCACCTTGTTGCTTGTCTTGCTTAGCATAAGTTGTTGGTGCACATAGGTGAGCCTAGTTTATTTAGGTTGTTGGCTTGTTAATTTAAACACATAGTTTTATTCCGCAATTATCAAGCCTAAACCGGAAAAGTTTTAATCGCCTATTCACCCCCCCCTCTAGGCGACATCCTTGTCCTTTCACTAGGTCATCAATCCGAGGCCTTTTGCTAAGTCCTGAAAAATGTGTTTCAAATGAGCTCCAAAGGTAGGGTAAACATCCTCATTTCTAACCAAGTATTTTTTCCACCATGTCTAAATCAGCCAAATAAATTTGAGTTGTTAGTATATGACAAACTAAGAACATGTGCACTCGTTTTCCATTTTTTTGATATTTTTGAATTTTTTATGCTTATTTCAAAATCGGTCAAACCCAAGTTTGACCAAAATTTAAACAAGTTTTAAACATGAAAATGAAAAAATAAGCCTGGATCCTTCTTAGTCACACCAAAATGAAACTTCTGTGAGTTTTTTTGAAAATTTCATGTTGCAAATCCCAAACCACTTCTGTTCACACATGAGAGTTCATAGTTTGAGATTTGAGATTTCACACCACATTCAAGCATATTTTGTTTGAATGTATCTAGACCTTGTTTATAAATTGGAGTTGTTAGTATATGACAAACTAAGAACATGTGCACTGGTTTTCCATTTTTTTGATGTTTTTTGAATTTTTTATGCTTATTTCAAAATCGGTCAAACCCAAGTTTGATCAAAATTTAAACAAGTTTTAAACATGAAAATGAAAAACCAAGCCTGGATCCTTCCTAGTCACATCAAAATGAACCTTCTGTGAGTTTTTTGAAAATTTCATGTTGCAAATCCCAAACCACTTCTCTTCACACATGAGAGTTCATAGCTTGAGATTTGAGATTTCACACCACATTCAAGCATATTTTGTTTGAATGTATCTAGACCTTGTTTATAAATTGGAGTTGTTAGTATATGACAAACTAAGAACATGTGCACTGGTTTTCCATTTTTTTTATGTTTTTTGAATTTTTTATGCTTATTTCAAAATCGGTCAAACCCAAGTTTACCCAAGTTTGACCAACATTTAAACAAGTTTTAAACATGAAAATGAAAAACTAAGCCTGGATCCGTCTTAGTCACACCAAAATGAAGCTTTTGTGAGTTTTGGACAATTTTCATTTTCAAAAACTTTAAACCCACCTCCTCTCTCCCTTGAAATCCATACTACTGTGTTCTAGATATGAACACATTTTCGTGGAAATGTATGTAAGTCATATCTATATATTTTTGTAGTTACTGTATGACACAAGAAGACTATGTGCGAAGGTTTCATGTTTTTATGATTTTTTTTTTGAATTAGTTATGCTCATTTGAAAGTGTTTGAGGTCACACACATGATTTAAGCCTTTTTCGTATAAATGTATGTAAACCATATCTACATTTTTTTAGTTACTATATGACATTATAAGACTATGTGCGAAGGTTTCATTTTTTTTTGAATTTTTTATGCTCATTTGAAAGTGTTTGAGGTCTCACACTTGATTTAAGCCGTCCGATCAGGCCTTCTAGAAGAACCCGGGGTCGATCCGCGGCACTCTCGTTCTGCGCTGTGATTGGCTGGCATGCTTTTTTGCTGCAGAGTTTTAGTTATTTTCGGTGGGCCGTATCTCATTACACGGCCCAACTCATGCTGTCGTGTTTTTGGCTGCAGTGTTTAGTTATTTTTCGGTGGGCCTTATCTCATGCAACAGCCCAACTCCCGCTCCATTTCGCCACGGCCCACGACCCACCGCACACCGGACACGTTGCCCCGTTCCCCTTCTTATCCACTCAAAGACGTCGCACCGTAGCTATTCCCCACCATTTTAGATCTCGCCCCTCTCGCCGCCGGCGACGCAAACCAGCCCCGCCGCGTACAAATCCAGCACCGCCGGCCGACGATGATGAAGCGTGGGGGTTCAAGCTCTCGCGGTGGCCATTCCGGCGGTGGAAACCGCTCCGACGAGGAGCGGAATGGCCGGAAGCGGCGGCCCGCTGACCCCGCTCGGGCGCCCTGCGCAGCTTCTGACGGCGGTCGGAAACACGGCGCGCGCAGGTACACCAACTATGGCGTCTCGGCGCCGCCTGCGTTCGCCCGCCGCGAGGTGGTCGAGTACGACCGCCGTATGGAGTTTGCGGCCGCCACCGGCCGCAGCCGCTACGAGCACGGGAACTCCTCCGGCGCGGGGAGCTCCTCCATGGCGGCACAGCTGCCGCCGCCGAAGAGGGAGGAGGAGGAGCAGCAGGACCGCGCACCGCGCCGTGGCATCCTCCCCGGGGACTTCGCCGCCGAGCAAGATCTGCCCTGGATCATGGAGGAGGTGATCCAGCGCAGCGTGGAGGAGGAGCGGCAGCTCGGCGCGCGTCGTGTCATGGAAGCGGAGCTCGATGAACTCCGCCTCCAGTATGCTCTCGCAGCGTCCCGCAACGACGTCGCGGACTCCGACTCCGACTGAGCGGCGCCGCCGCCTAGTCGCCGCCGCCGCACCCTTGGGGCTCCGGTGTGAGCCCAATTTTGGGTCCTAGTTAGGGTTAGAGCGGTGACGGAAGCCCCCCCTTTAGCTATGTAATTAGGTTTGTTGTGCCTGCGGCCGCCTGCGTGTGGCTTTTGATCCGATGATCGCCACGATGTGTATGCCCGCCATGGAATTGGCTATGTAATCGATGGATGTTTTAGTTAAATTTTAGTTAAAATTCAGTTCATTGTATGCCCGCTTCAGTTGAGTTCAATTCCCGTTGAGAAAAACTCGTCGGCGTTGCCGAAAAGCTCGTCGGCGTTGGCCGCACTGCGTCGCCGGAGAAGAAGAAAGGGAAACGGGCAGAGGATGCGGGGACGAAGATGCGGGATGCAACGGTCGCGAAGAATAAAGTGGTGGGTTCCACGCTGACATGGATAAGTTGTGGGTCCCACTATGCTACCATAATCCTAACAGTTTACGTTTAAGGTCCATGTCGGGCGAGTGCTATTTAAGCTCACAGAAGTGTCGCACGGTAGCAAAGAAGCTATTTGCCCCTTTTCTCTCCTATTAAAAGAAAATTTTGGTTCCGTGTTTACGTCGTCGACTTCGTCCAACATCCTTCGTCACGCACGCTCCCTTCACCACGCGTGTACGCGGATTGGCCAGGCCCAGGCCCATGTCCATGTCCATGTCCATGTCCGTCGCTTCTCCCGCATCCCCTGCCGCGCCTTGTTCAGCCTCCGCCACCAAAAAGACGCCGCCGCCGCACTTCCTGTCAAGAGACGGCATGTGCTCCGCAACAGAGGCAGTCAGCCCATGCTCCCCATCCGCCTCCCCATGCTGCAATTCCGTGCTACCTCCACACATCCCCGGCTCGGCCAAGGCCACGGTCAGTCGGGCCCGCGCGGAGGACGCGGAGGAGGGTACGAGAGCCGCTAGCCCTTCCACCTCCCCCATCTCCTCTCCTCTCTGCGACGGCTCTGTCGGGGAGGGCGGCGTGGAAGAGGACGAGGTGATTAAACTGGCGGCCGCGGCGACGGCGAGGCCCGACACGCCGTGCTCATGCTCCTGGTGGTAGCCGTGAAGAACAGAAGGGTGCCCCTCAAGGCGTCTGTCTCGCCGGCGCCGAGATCGCTGGGCGGCTCCAAGGCTGCACGGCTGGAGATCGAGGGAGCGACACAAGATCCCAGCTTCTCGGGTACCGTCTATCTGTAAGCCCTCAAGGTTTCGTCGCTTGAATTTGTGATGACTTAATTTCTGCACCCGTGTCACCGTGTGAGAGTTGCAGAACAGTAGGATAAAGTCGCAAGTGAGGCTACCTACTGTAGAACTGTAGCAGGTTTGCGCAGCTTCTATTCCCCATCCGTTTAATTCATCACAGAACTATGCAATAGGCTTGATCTGGTCACTACCTTTTGATCAAGAGAAAATTGGCTACGAATCATATTATTTTACCCATATCATTTATCTGCAATACCCTATCCAGAACAATGATGTTACTTGGTCGTATTAGGTGGAGTCTGCAAGAGTTCGCTACTATGTATGTGTCATGGATCAACCAATGTAGTTAATCTATACTTCTTTGATTCTTTCCTATTTATTAATTTGTGACCTGAAGATGATACTCTTAAATTTATGCTCAGAAAATTTTCAGTCCACGTTTTATAATTGATGTTGATCAGACTCAATAGGGATAAATAGAGTTTTCGAGGTTTGACAAAAAAATTTACATGTACTAATTGCAATAAAACTAAACGGTATCCGATACGGACACGAGCTCCAAACCAGGTATTGGTGCATATTAGTTATATTCTTATTTTCTTGCCACCCACAAATTATCATCAGATTGAATTCAATTATGCGATATAATAGACAGCCTATTAGTAATGCATCAGTTATTCAAAAGTGTGTTTCATGTTCTCCCCAAGTGCCTTCATGACTTAAATCTTTGGTTCAGAAGTTCTTATACTTATTTTCTCTTCTCTCAGCAACTTCGTCTTATTTTGACAGGTACTAAGTGATCCAGAAAAGCATGCAGTTTATGACCAATATGGTGAAGAAGGTTTAAAGGGGATGCCTTCACCTGTTTGTCGCCGTACCTTCGTAGCTGCTGGCCCAAGTGGTCCAAGTGTTTTCCTTATGCCATTCCTCAGAACCAAAGTAAGAGCAAGTTCAAACTACAACTGTTCCATCAAATTTCGTTTTTGTGAGGAGAATTCTTGGCATATTCGCCATTGAGCTCAGGTCAGGCCAAGTAAGAAAGGTGTTAAGCAGGGGAAGTGTCTGCACTGCCATTCCCTACATTAGCTTGATGCATGCTTCGGTAGTAGCAACATTCTTGGATATGTTATGCGGTTCTGACTTGGAAATGTTATATCAGAGACCGTAGCACTAAGTTGCATTTCTTATTAGTAGCATAAATAATTGGATGCTGGAATTTTCGCTCTAAAATGACCTAGATATAGATTACCGACAACTCGAATTTCAGGACTTATTTCTATTTTGTACTAACCTGAAGCACGACTTCCAAACCCAACTTTGCGTATGTCCCAATTTTCACTGTTTGCAGGCTTGAAAGTTCAGCTGTGGCATTCTTATGTTCTCACTCATATCTTTTCAGACCGTGCTATTCGCCAATTTCCACAGCCAGTGAGGATGCAATGAACCTGCTGTTGCTGGCTTCTTGTGGAGCTCATCCTTAAATAAGTGTTTTCATCTTCAGAATGGTCAGCATGGTTAATCAGTTTGTAATGTTTTCAGATACGCGGTTTAACGACAGAAGTAAAGTCACTGTAATGAACCAACTGGTTTTCTTTCCAGTTTGTACTTGAAATAAGAAAAGTAAAACACGCATATGGTCACTTAGTATGGGCAAGTTCTATGTGTCAGGTTTACTGTCCGCTTCGGTGAAAATACCATTTTATGCTTTGCATACCCACCTAGCTCATATTTTGAACATCTCGACTTTTCTATGTATGCTCGTAGAAATTCCTTTTTACTCTCTCTTACCGTGTATGTGTCATGTGCTGTAGAGTCACTATTTCCTATTAAGATACTGTGCCAAAATCATTGGAAAGCTACATTTGATTGCCAACACAAAGGTGTATCCTGCAGTAGAAATGATTTTCAGCCTGCACTATAGATGCATTCATGGGAGTTCATAGCAATTTTTTTTGAAAGACCAGCTTCTGAATCTATTGGTAAGCGAATTTATATAAACTAAATACATCTTACAAAGGTGATCTTTCGCATGATGCAGGACAAAGATTTCTGATCCAAGCATGCTACTGTCTGGTAGCGACAGTCTGCTGCTGCTGCCTGTAGTCTTAGTTCCACGACCACGAGTACTGTATGAATTCACCCATGTCAGGAGCTCAGAACGATCCTGTTGATCTTATTCTTATGTTGTTATGCCAAAGTTCTGGAGTACAACGTTTGGTAGTGGGTAAAAATGTGATCCGCATGTGAGCAGTTTTTGTGCAATAATATGAAACTATATGATTATGTGTTGTATTGTGATGACCCTCGTTGGCGTAGTAGGTTGAAACCAATCCTATCACTGAAGCCCGCATTCTCTCTCGCTGACAATACATAATGTCAGACAGTGGCGGCATGGGGCCAGCTGAACGGCAAAAGAAAAATAGTACATGTTTCAGCTAACTATCTAGGAAAACAATTTCGTTGATGTTATGTCAATATTGGTGTATATGAACTAACTACAAACGGAATCATGTAACCCGTTCCTTTATGTTTTGTTCAATATTTATGTATATGAACTACAACCGGAATCATGTAAGTTTGCGTGAGTTCCTATTTGGTATGTCACTTTGCACCGTTTGTTTGAAAGATGTTTATGGATTATGGTTATTTATTTCCTTCGCCAAATACGTAGAGGGATAAGAGAAGATCCGCCTTCTTTATCATTATACATGTCTTAACAGAGCATGGGGCTATGCTAGAATTTATCATGTGACGTGTGCGGCGACTTAATGGGCCATGACACCACACGAGCATTTGACACAGATTTTCGTCACCCGTTGCAACGCACGGGCATATTACCTAGTCTCAATAAATGAACAAATCCTCATGTCCCCTTAATAGACCAGCACTCATTTTCTCGTGACTTGGTTAGATTCGATATATTTTGTCGAAATAGAAAAATAGTGTTTTCCTAAACAAGAAAAGTACTCCCTCCGTCCGGAAAAGAATGTCTTTGATTTGTCCAGAAAGATATCTTTAATTTGTCTACATACATCCAAATCTAGAGACTAGCCACCATGAGGAGTATCATATACTAATATCATGCGTATGATACTAGTATATGTTAGTACGTACATAATGGATAACAGTAATATATTTGTGGTATCATACAATACTACATTTATTAGGTATAGACTCTTGCACTGGAATTCGTTATGTTATGGTATCTATCTACCTATGATACCACTGTCACCTCTCTCATTATTAATTGCAATGACACATCAGATACTCCCACCGTGTATGGCTAGTCAGATAAATCCAAGACATTCTTTTCTGGACAGAGTGAGTACATGTTTTTTTTTTTAAGATGGGCAATACTTATATTTCATAACTCCTTGCATGTGGGTCCTACTACAAAAAAAATCATTCGAAGCATCATCATCAAGAGGACTAGGCAACTTGGCGCGGCGACACGCCGCACCGGTGTGGTTATTAATTGTGTTCATTTTTGTAAATATAATTACCGAAACCAACCGTTATTAGGAGAGGAAATATTAGAGGGTGCGGCTAAAATCGGTTGCTTCTAAAAAATATAAAATAGAGTGTGTTTAGATGGAGCATCATGATCTAGTTACATGCACATTTTGAAATCCAGAACTCATATCTGTTGGTATCACGTTATTGAGGACTAAAATGGGATCTAGTTCCAATGTTATTGCTCGAACTAAGTTTCAGATCTTTTTTTGGAAAAATGTCTGGCAAGACAGTATAGTTTTATTTCAGCTAAGAGTAAACTTGCTCCTCTTGTTTTCATCTTATAAATGGTCTGGGTGGGAAAGCTGTTAACTATATTCCTCAGTATAACCTGTTATGATTAGAAACTAAATCTAGCTCTACTTTTATCCAAAGAACTAAGAGTGAAGCTGGTGCTGATTAACCTCACATGGTTACAAACAAAGCTTACGGGTCGTCCATCTTCACTGTTAGCTCGAAACCGGACTCGGAGACTCCCAGCATTCCCCAATCATGTCGGCCGCCAGGAGGTATGAAGTGGTTCTTCTGATGAACCACATCCTTTGTGCATTCCACCACTCCATTGCAGTGTCGCCACATTGCAATAGCTATGCTAGGCTGCAGGAGTATGTAGCCAACACGACATAGCCGAATGGAATGATCCAGGGACTGGTTATCTGAATAGATTGCAGATGCAAGTATCATGTCAGTGTTGAAGCATAGTACATCAAAATGAGCTTGATTTTACCATCGCCTAATAAAAAAGGGGCTATAGTTGGAGAGGGAGATTTGGAGAAACCCTTCTGACCATCTCTTGTGCTGAACCAGGATCTGGCCTAATGAGTTAGGGGCCATGCCTAAGAAGCCCTTCCTGACAGGGTTGTAGTACACCAATCTCCTCTCACGGCATTAGATTTGCTATCCCGTGATTACATCCTCCAGTGGGCACCCATTTGTAATTCCTTCCTGCAATTAAGAAACACAAACTCATCAACATGTCAATATGCTATATGTATAATAGTACGCACATAAATGAAGAACATCCTTTAGGCTTTACCAAGGAGTTTCTTCATATGTTCATTAATGCGAAGTAGATCGATGAAATTGCTCATGTAAGATTTGTGGAAAGAGATAAAGAGACCTCAATGCCCTAGAGGGCGTCATTCCTTTACGCTCATCGGCGTTTTTTGTTGTCCCCACCTATCTGACCCAATCTTCCTTGTAATCTTTACTATATATTTTCCCACATAGTGTCTCTCTCCGATGGAAATAGCAAGTGACATAGTAACACATTCTATCCCATTCATCCAAGCAAGGGTGATCCAACTGCAGTGGAAATAAAAAAAATCAGGATCAACAGTTTCCATGAACATCAGGAGGCGAAGAAGCATCCAGAACTGCAAACATGCTTGTAGTAAAAAGCTACTCCCTCCGGTTCAGAAAAATTGTTGCCAGCTATGTGGAAGTTTGTACTACCCCAGTATATTTTTGACGACAATTAAACTGGATCGGAGGTAGTACTTACTTTGGCTGACATCAAAATAACTACAGAATGCATGGCATACAAAATATTAACTTCCAGGCAGGGGTAAACTAAGAAGCAATTGAGAGGCACATAATCAACACAACACATTAGGAAATGCAAATGAATCCAGGCACGCCAAAATAGGCATAACTGCACATCCACAACGCAAGCAGAGAGCACATGGGGTATTATGAACAGGGCAACAAATTGAACAGCTATATTGAGATTGGTTTAGTTCAACAGAAAACACCAAGGCATCTGTTCATTGTAAAATATTCCGATCATTCAACCAGTACTTCAATTAGTTAAGACTGCCACAACATTTGTAAATTGTCTTTTACTACATCTTAACAGAACACAGAAAAGGTAGATCACTATGAGTTTTTCACAAAACATTAAATGGCATCCAATTTCTATCCTGGTGTTTGACCAAACCAAGGCCATCTCCAGAGTATCTGACGACGAACAGAATTAGCACAACGCTGGAAACGCAACACTGGCTCAGCTCACCTCGTACTCGACTGTGTGCTTCTGCAAGTCCTCGAGCGGGACGTAGCACTTCCCCTGACGGTGCTTCTCGACTATGTGCTTCAACATAATTAGCACAAAGCACGCAGGAAACGCAACACTGGCTCGACTGTGTGCTTCTCCAAGTCTTGGCCAGCCGCGTCTTCCCCTGACGGTTCTGCAGCAGGAAGAACCGAATCAGCAAAATCCAGAAGGGCTGACCTTAGTTGAAGGAGAAAGAAAGTCGTGCTCCACCGCCTGGATGTCACCGTCGCCGGAGCAGGAGATCAAGGCGTGCCAACTTATATTTTAACGGGTCACATGACACCTTAACTGTTAGAAATGGCAAGAACAAAAGTGTTACTGTATATGTGTTGATCTTTTTTAACAATGTTCAAGAAGATGCCCGAGATAGCCAATATAATATGGTCATTGTAGATTGTGCCAATATCTAAAAGATCATTTAATGTGGAACATGAGAAAATACCATCCATCGGTTTTGCCAACTAATGTCGTTGTTTATTATGTATTATAGCCTTCTCCTACCAACTTTGAATTAAATAAGTATGTGAAAATATACCCTCAAATACTCCCCCTCTCAGTTTCACACATAATTTCTCTTGCTCTTTCCACATTCGGCCCCGTCTCCACTCCACGGTGAGCCTCAAATGAGCTGCAAGTTGTTTTTCCTCCACGATAGTATCTAGCAAGATATACAGTTTTACGTCTACATAAGTATTCGCTTATCTAATGACAAAAGAAGTAAGCAATTAAGAAGGCTAGTAGAGTCAGAGTATTATCTTTCATGATATACAAAATTGATGTGAACTCTGCCTACAGATGTCAATACACTACATGTTCGTACTATTAGTACCTACTTATGGAAAAACAAATGGATAAGTGATATCATAACAATATAAAGAAACACCCTTGATATTATATTACTACAACCACACGTCCTAAAGAAACCACAAAAAATTCCTCACATTCACCACGGTAATAAATATCGTCAGGCTCATATCAGGCTTAATAAATTTTTAGAACATTTATTATATTGGTAATATATGTTTCCTTTAACTTATAAAATCTGCGTGACCTTATCCTCAAACCTCCAAATCACATGGCTTATATGTGCTTCTTCATTGTCCTATATGTTCAGACAGAGTGAACACTGCTAAATGAAGTATTGTAACAACTATTGAAGTGGTGAAAAAATGTTAACAACTAACACCATACAATCAGCTACATTTTAATGCTCGAAAATTTGATGTTGACTTATGTGATTGCAAGATTTTGAAGGCCTCCTATGTTTGAGTTTTGTTTGATTCATGAAACTAAATTTTCCTCGCCAACTGGGAGCCAAGCCATCCTTTATCAATGACAAACATTATTTACTTTAGGATCTTCTACAGAGCCATAGATCGCGGTGCCTGGAAATATTGATCTGGTACTGATAAGATACTTAAAGTTTATATAGATTAGTCCAATGATTAAAAAAAGAACCTAAAGAAATTTTCTAACCCGTTCATTGAGTAGTATGGTGTCAAGGATAGTAATTTCATCATTCTTGAGTATAAAAGCAGATCACATAGCCACAACTATAAATTAAGAATGTCGTATTTCATAGTTTCTCTCCTACAATTTGCTTGAGCACAGTACATTCTGAATTTTAAATCAGATGAGACGAATAGAGCAAATTGAGGTCACCACGTTCTTCTATATCCCACGCTGCAAAAGCAATCAAAACTTTAATAGCCGGAAGAAAAAATCTTGCACAACCGGATAGTATTTTATGCGAAAAACATTCCAAAAAAATTAATGTGAAGATTAATATCAAACCTTGGAGAGTTGCGCTAAATATCGAGAGCCTCATTCATGATTACTACGTGCACAACATAAGCATTACTTTATAAGAACGTGGGCATGGACGCATAGTAATGTTTATATAACATCTCCTTTTCCATAATCAAAAGAATAATATTGCAAATTTGGATTTGGGTCAGTTTCAAAAAATCACAGACCTCAAAAGCAATACATATTATTTTGAATTCACCACCACTGAGAAAGACGAATCAGGTTTGAGTTTGGAATAAAAGAATGTACAATACCTCATGTAGTACCCATACATATTACTTCCTTCCATTGATTTCCCTTGTTTTTTATTCACGCCATGGCCCAAGGAATTCTGTAGAACTGTTACGGCAGATGCTCTCCCGCATCACCGTGACACTATTCTCTTTTCAATTTTGCTGTGGTTGGTTCTATCAAAGTCGCTTTGCAGCCCACCTCACAGCAGCTGAAGCTGTGCTTGTTGCCCTTGGCAGCTGTTGACTTTCTTCCACGGCAGTGCACGGCATGTCGCCCTCGGCCGCCGGCGCCCCGTTCGTTGCCTCTTCAAGCTGCTCCTCAACAATTGTGGAAATTTCATCTACTACCGATTGTGTCATATGCTCCGGATCAAATCATCCAATCAGATCCAATTATAAATCCGATCTAACAGGGCAGTGCAAAGAATGTTAATTACCCGAGACTTGGAAGCGCGCCGGATGAAAACTGTACAGATGAACTTGGGAGGAGGCGGCTGCACCATGAGCAGGATTTGACGGCGGCCAGGCGATCCGATGAAGACGAACCTTGGAGGAGCACAGCAGTTGAGGTGCATGACGACGCTGCCTGGCCCAGCCGCCAGCGCCCTGCCCCCTTTCCCGGCCGGCGGCCGCCTCTCCCGCCCGGTCGCCACCGTTGCCCATTCGCCTCTCCCAGCCTGCACGCGGATCCGGCCGTCTTCGAGCCTTCTTCAGCGAGAGAGAAGGCGAGCAGGGAGAGGAGGAGGATGAGGCGGCGTCGGGGGCTGGGAGGGAGGTCGAGGAGGAGTGTGGCAGGAGAGGACTGGTGACGCGTCGCCGAGTGCCGCTCCATGGAGGTGCCCCACCAGCCGCTCCGCCAGGCGACGGCACGGCGCGCGGCAGCGGCGGCGCGAGAGGGCGTGGGAATGAGGAGAGAGGAGAGGCGACAACACGGCGTGCGGTGGCGGCGGGGGCGTGGGCGTGCCCCCTTCCGGCAAGCGATACTGGTCGAGGATGGAGAGGAGGCGGCGGCGGAGCTGATGACAGCCGCGATTTGTCCGGGAGGAGCGTAGCGGCGCCGGCGCGCGTCGGCGGCGGCGGGGAGCTCCGGCTCGCGCGCGAGGGAGAAGAGAGGAGATGAGTTCTGTGGATGTTTTTGCTCACAGGCCCCTGGATTTTCCGTAAATTGCGAAGTAGTCCTTTGCGGGCGTTTTTTTGTAAAATGACGTGTTGGAGCGCGACGTGTCCGCGGCTGATTGGAAGAAATCCCCAGCTACAGTAGTACTGTAGCGCGCACGAATTTTGGCGCGATCTGGACCGTCGACTGCTACGATCGTACGGCTGTGGGAAAAAAAGCGACGTGGACGCGCGGAACGGGCGTGGTTTCGTTGAACTTTATATATACTAGGTAATATGCCCGTGCGTTGCAACGGGTGAGAAAGAAATCTGATTTATGGAGGCTTACAAAGTAAGTTTTTATTGGCTTGGCCGTAAGTGTGACATAAACAAGTTAGCTTCAAGCGTCCATTCCTAAACAGACATAGCATGAATTTGGAAACAACGGGTGCTCATTTTATTGGTCAAGGAGCTAGTGGTCAATATAGTAGCAAGAACCTAGAATATTTTGAGTACCCTGGATCAGCTCCATTCCAACACAGACATAGCATCAATATGGAAACGGCGGATGCTCATTTTTACGCACTTAAACTGTGCCGTCACAACATTTCTAAAATGGTTGAAAAGAATATTTCTAAACTACATGTATTTTATTTCCCTTGTGGCTTAATTTGTTTACAATTGCTTTTGGTTATTAATTCTCAAGGTTCCAAAAAGAATCACTATGCATAGCTGACTTGCATAAAAGACTTGTAACAACATTTCTTGCGATCTTGAAGCTACAATATATCAATAATTTACTCGAACCTAGACTGAATACATGAGTTGTGAGTATAGATTCAGTCCGCAGCAACAACCAATGACCCAACTTAATTACTGCTGTGGCATGATCTGAAACCTATGTAGGAGGTGTAATCAGAATCAGACCATAAAAATGTTACAACTTTTCTGAACAGGACACTGGAAGTATGCAGAGTAGCATATCTACTGGCATATGACACACAGACTACCAGAGACCAGACAAGAATGATGCAGTAATTCTGAATCATGGTCTGCAAGTCGAGTAAATACTTTGAATGAAATATATGTGTATAGGATATGGTGTTTACTACTAACCGGTGGATCAATGTGCTCGTCTTGCCCAACTCATGGATCCTACTGATAGCTTGTGCAACTGATGGATTTATTAATTGATCCAATATAATTCCATGTGGTGCTTCCAGTAGATTCAGTCTGTTCGCACAATTATGAATAAGCATTAGCAATACTTGAACAAGCTGCGTTTTGGATACTGTCTTCTTCACTTTCTCATGCTAGCTCTACGTACAGCATGTAGCCATGTAGCATGTAGCCTGCCTCCAACGAGCTCACTCTTCAGTAAACGCCTGACAAACTTCGGCAGATTAAAGACTGCCGTGAGAAATTGATATGCTAAACTGTTCACTGAATATAAAACATGAACTTACAGGTGTGTACCCGCAATACAACAAAGTTTACTCTGCAATTTAGTTTTTGCTCACAACCGGTGGTACAAGCCTGTGCAAAAAGTAGCAGAAGAAGTTTTTGCTCATTGTCTTAGCATAACACACACAGGATACACGACAGTAGAACTTGTCAGAAATCTGGAGTTTACAGTCGTGGTGTAGCTCGACCAGTGGTTCAGTATATGCCCACGACGGGGAAGTGGAGGAGCGCGGAGGTGGGAGACCAGCGCAGCGGCGCAACAAAGGCAACAGTCACGCCGACGCACCGAGCCGGCGGGGAACGCGTCCACAAGCTCGATCTTCTCGCCGCGTGGTGGCGCGCCTCCCTCCTACCTCCCCTGCAGGCGTGCGGCCTGGAGCTTCCGGGCGTGGGGCGAGCTCATATTCCTTCCCTGCTGGCTGCTCTTCCCTTCCTCCACGAGCACGAGCACGGTGGGTAGGTTGTCCGGCTCCACAGCCACAGCGAGTTCCCTCCCCTTCCTCCTCTGCATAGGACACCATGTCCCCTCCAAATCCCCTTCTTACCTCACATCCCGGACGTTCGGATGGAGGGAAACGGGCCGTAACTCTCGGTGCAGAAGGACCTCGCCGGAGTAGGAGGACGGGAGGGCGGGGGCGGTCACCAGCGGCGGCGCGGCGAGACAACGACTCAACGAGTCCAATCGGGAGTGCGACTCTGGCGAGACCCAACGACGCCGAGCTCCATGGAATGCGCCATCTTCGTGCCTCGATGCCGCGGATCTCGGAGACCTCTTCTCCGACGCCAGCAACCACCAGGCATCCTGGACGATGTTGACCAGATCTCGCTTGGAACTGTTTTTTTCTATCGAAGGGGACGAAGAGGTATAGTGAACTGCGGGTTGATTTCCAGAATTCTGAGAGGGGTATGTGAAAACGTCCGCTACGTACGACCGGCCTTCGTCCGTTGTCGTCCGAGACAGGACATTCCATGCTTTTAATGCTTTTATATAGTAGAGAGTAGGATAAAGGTCTAAACCCAAGGCCCAAACCACGGTCAAAAGGCCCAACTCCAAACCGCCTCAGCCCTGAGCCCCTGATCCCCTCCGACGACCAGATGGGCTCGATGGAATTGTCCACCGCGCCGGAGAACGGCACCGCCGCGGCCGCCGCGGCGGCGTGCAACGGCGGGGCCGCCCCGCCGAACGGAGGGGTAGAGAGGAGGCTGAGATCCTCGGCCCCGTCCGCGTCGTGGGCGGCGCATCTGCCGCTGGAAGTGGGAACGCGCGTGATGTGCCGGTGGCGCGACCAGAAGCCCCACCCCGTCAAGGTCATCGAGCGCCGGAAGTCCTCTTCCTACTCCTCCCCAGCCGACTACGAGTACTACGTCCATTACACCGAGTGTAAGCAGCCTCCCCACCTCGGCCCCATCAGGATGCTTCGTTTCTAGGGTTAAGTTTAAGGCTCCTCAGATCGGGGAATTTAGGTCTAAATTTTTAATTGAGTTTATCGGCAGTGTAACCCGAGGGGGTTCTAGTGATGAATTGATCTCCATGTGTGCTTTTGTGTTGGCAGGTCGATTTTTGTAGTATAATCACACATTTCTATCGCATTTTCAGTTAGAATGGAAGCTAACACCTAATAAGAAACTAATATTTGTTGTGTTGTATTGAGGTCTCGTAGAGTGGTACCGGTACAGAAACGAGTTAACATTAATCAGGCTTGTTTGAGTTCATTGACTTGTCTGTGTTTATTGATCGTGTTTAACGATCTGAATTTGCAGTCAATAGGAGGCTGGATGAGTGGGTTAAACTTGAACAACTTGACCTTGGTACTGTCGAGGCCGATGTTGATGAGAAGGTAGACGATAAGGTAAGATAAATGAATGCTGTTCAGTCGTGCTCAGTGGTCTATATGTTAATGATATATATACCATTTACTTTAACATTAGATCCATGAATGTATTATTAACCTGCTGGCTACTTGGCTGAGATAATTTGTTTGTTGAAGCGACATGTGGTACTACCCTTTGTGTGAAAAGAATACTCACATGACTCTTTGCACATTTATCCAGGCTACAAGTTTGAAGATGACACGACACCAGAAACGTAAAATTGATGAAACCCATGTGGAGGTATGCAATCGAGTGTTAACACTGGATAAGTTTATTCCTTTACCTGTCAATCTCTTATGTGAAGATTTATTCTTTGAAATTAGTAGCCAGGGCTTTGCTTTGCTCTTTATTGGTGTTTCTAACAAACGGGAAGAGATGTTCTGAATATACCCACGATTACATTCCTTGACTGTCTTGTACTAGAATTATGTCTAATTTCTAATTAATGGGCTGAAACTAATCGTTCACTTGATCAATTTCGCTCGTAGCAAGGTCACGAGGAGCTTGATGCTGCTAGCTTGCGGGAGCATGAAGAGTTCACAAAGGTGAAAAATATAGCAAAGATAGAACTTGGGAAATATGAGATAGATACATGGTATTTCTCTCCTTTCCCACCTGAGTACAATGACTCTGCGAAGCTGTTTTTCTGTGAATTTTGCCTCAACTTCATGAAGCGCAAAGAACAGCTTCAGAGGCACATGGTGAGCTTGCACTTTTGTTACTGTATTGTGAACTCGCTCTTGTGTGATGCATTGCTAACTTGGTACTTGTAATTATGTCCTTCTACTTGCTTACTCTTTATGCGTCTGTCTCAGCCCATGTATCTTGATTATCTGTACATCTACCAGTAAACACGACTAGTGTTTGTTTAGATACAATCTGCGTTCGGACATGAGAGTCTTCTCACACTTCTTTAGGATTCTCTGTGAACTTTTCCAGGGCTCCAAACCGAGTCCTAGTTTTTTACCCTTCTGGCAGTTCTTATCTCTAAATTCACTGTGATGGTTATCACTCATTTAGTACAAGTAACTGCATTAAGTAAGAACACAAACCCCACTCACCACTTATTTTTCTCGGTGTCAAAGAAAGGTCGCCTTTAGCATTCCAAAGTCATGGCTGCCAGTTACTGTTATCACCCCCGCTCAGTAGCACGCGCTCTTTGGACATTGAGACAATCTCCAGAACATAACTTCGACAATCAATTGGGATCATTATAGATTTTCAGAGCTAAAGAACTTCCTGAAAGTATTTTTGAGGCAAATATATCAAGCTTTGGGAGAAGAGGGGATCTGTACCTTAATCTGAAAACTATTCGCCGGTTGTCCGTCTCAAGGGCATGTAGTTCACATATGACCATCACCAACCTAATATTTATTGGAGATGTTATTAGTCGAAGTAAAATTGTTTTGCATGCGTACATTCTAGGATGCACTGTTCTTATGGGAGTTAGTAGCATAGTATGACTCAGATAGACCATGCTGTTCGTGCAACATATTAAGTTGCTGAGTTGATCCACGAAGATGATACAAGTGCATATTTTTGTTTCAGTGGGTTATTGTTCTCTTTAATCCCACAAACCATAACCAGATTGTTAATACCATTTTTTTACTTCCGCAGAAGAAGTGTGATCTTAAGCACCCCCCAGGTGATGAAATCTACAGATGTGGAACTCTATCGATGTTTGAGGTAATAAGTTTGAATGGCATTTTTCTAGCCTGGCATCTGTGCTCTTACCTTTTGGTTTATCTTCATATTTTGTTACTGGGATTCTGAAACTGTATTAACGCTGCCTTTGAAATACCGTTGGAAAAGCCTGCTAGAGCTGCACATCTGCACTTATTTGCTTACAAAATATGTAGAAGCATCCCATGCTTCAAACAAAGAAGAATAGATGGAAATGCATTAATACCATTGGCAATTTCAGTTTAATTCTTCTAAAAACAAACTGGCAGCATGTGGATGAGTTATTTTTGGTCAATCAGCACTGATAAAAATTTAATAGAGGATTGTGCTGAAAGCCAGAGCATCAATGTCTAGAGGTGCAAGTCTACCTGGAGGAAGAAACCATCCAAATGCAAAATTCCTCAATAGGCTATTCCAGATAGGAAATAACATCGAGCCATATGATGCAAATGGATTGTATATTTCATATACTCCATCAGTTAATCTCTCTGCATGAAGCATGAAAATGGAATTTGATTCCTCAATAATTAATGTTCTATTGTTGATGCGTCCTCCACAATTGAATTGACTAGTTTGACACTGACATTGCATATACAAACGAGCTTTAGAAAATTGATAATAATATAAAGAAATGCATCTAATGTTATGTGTTTTCGCAACTATTGGTCTTGTACATTCATGTATCATCTAAAAGAGGATATACATCCGTTTATTTTAAAGACCAAATGAAAATGAGTACCACATATAGCAACTGATTGTTAGTTGCTATGGTGGCTGTGCGAAAGATAATGAGAGCAGTTTAGCTGGCTTATGGAAGAACAAATATCTATCTTTAATCTGCTTGAGTATTCTCTTTCTAAGGCCTGTAATTTATCCCTGTTCAGTTTTCCTAGTATAGTAACAATATCAGTACTTGCACAATGGCAGGTTGATGGCAAGAAGAATAAGATTTATGGACAGAACCTTTGCTACCTGGCTAAGCTGTTCCTTGATCACAAAACACTTTACTACGATGTGGATTTATTCTTGTTCTATATCCTGTGTGAATGTGATGATCGGGGATGCCATATGGTCGGATATTTCTCCAAGGTAAAGTTAATGGCGATTCTCAACAGTTATGAATGTATGATACTCGGTTTAAATCAATATGTTATTATTTCTTAGTTCCAGTGAACTGAGAATTATATTGTGTGAAGCTGCTTCGATAATTTGTGAACAGGATGCGATCCACATTAGTAGTAATGAATCATTGTATGACGCAGCAAATGTCCGTGTTTGTTAAATTGGCTTTTATCTCTTGGCAGGAGAAGCACTCTGAGGAATCTTATAATTTGGCTTGCATTCTCACTCTCCCTCCATACCAAAGAAAGGGATATGGAAAGTTCCTGATTGCTTTCTGTAAGCCAGACATCTTATGCTATTTCGTTATGTCATTGTTAGATTTTGGTTTTCTTATGGATTAAAACTGTTCCTCTGCCTTTTCATTCATAGTTGAATTTCCTATATTATGACAGCTTATGAACTTTCTAAAAAGGAAGGTAAAGTGGGGACACCGGAGCGTCCTCTCTCAGATCTCGGTCTGGTCAGTTATAGAGGCTATTGGACTAGAGTACTTCTGGAAATTCTAAAGAAACATAAGAGCAACATATCTATTAAGGTTAGCCTGTCTTCCTGTCCTACTATCCTACTTTATTGCTTTAGTTTTTATTGTACCCTTTTTTTCTCGAAACGCAAAAGACTTGCGTCTCGATATATTGAGAAGGTAGAAAGGAGTTAAGCCTAACCACAGGGACAGAGTACAGCAAACGAACAACAAGGGAAAATACAAATTACTGCACATCCCATTATCCCATCCCTTGGTAGAGCAGTGCACAGATCTAGAGCGACCGTACAAGTCCATTGATTGTACCCTTTTCAACAGCTGATTGAACTGTGATGCAATAGCCAACACTATTTCCTTTTATTGGATCCATATGATGAATTTGATACTTTATCCAATCTGCCTGCTGTTGTTCCTTACTTTCACTGACGAGCAAAACTAGGCCAAAGTAGTTGACTTATTGGTAGGCGATGGATAGATTCTCCGAATATGCTACATGTTTATGAAATTGTCCTTTTCTAATGATGCATGTCGACTTCATACGGCCAAACAAACTACCCTGAACTACTGTCCCTCGACCTTTGGTCTCTTCATAGATGTTTGTCTGCACCCTTGGCTTTATATTTTCTGGGCCTAGAGTCTTTACAGCTTGCTATTACGGTTACATGTTCTGGGACGTAATTTCCAAATCTACTCTCAGTAAACCGTTTCCATCAGTTTTCTTATTTTTGTTTACAAGTAATGGTAGGCCAACTTTACGATGGAGTAGGATTGTAGTCATCTTTCATCTAAGATTTCACAGGCAGCTACGGTATAACTAATAAAATATTTCTGTTCAGCTGTTTCCTGAGCAAGAGAGTTAAGCTACTAAGTCTTGAGGATTTTACACACACAAAAATGAACCAATAGTTTCCGTAACTTCCATTGTACCTTGAGTGTGCCCGAGTGTTTTTCCTCCCCTCAATGGAGGGACATTAATCCATCTGTTCTCTGGCTCTTTGGTCAGTGCGTACCTGTTCATCTTACCACGAGCTTGGGATGTACGCAAAGCAGATCATTTGATGATATAAAACAACAATTAAATGCTGATATGAAATAACAATTGGGAGTCTGGACGTTAGTTGTTCTTGCCATTTTTTGTCCCCTTACCTGTAACACGGTGTTTCTATAGCTGCATCTGAATCCATACCTGTATTACCGTCATTTTCTGTCAAACGGTTCATGTGTGCAACCATAACTTTTGCTAACAAGTTTCCACACTTGCACGCAGGAGCTTAGCGACATGACGGCAATAAAAGCGGACGACATCTTGAGCACGCTGCAGAGTCTGGACCTGATCCAGTACCGGAAAGGGCAGCATGTCATCTGTGCAGACCCAAAGGTCCTAGACCGCCACCTCAAGGCCGCGGGCCGTGGAGGCCTCGACGTCGACGTTAGCAAGCTCATCTGGACACCATACAAAGAACAAGGCTAAAGCGCATATTTCCATGCCACGATGCCATGTGAAATTAGATAAGCTGACCAATTCAGTGCTGTATATTTTAGTAGGATCTCCCTCTCTCATCAATCCCTCAGTACCTGACTGTAGCCCTGTGTAACATCACATTGTTGTATCTCCACATGGTTTGACAAGCTTTTGAGTTAATAATTATGTCCCTGGTATGGTCTTCGTGCTCCTATAATTGAGCGGCACATGCACGCCTGGTTAGCGGATACAACTCCTTTTTTGATGAAAGAGGTGGGCACCTCTGGCCTATGCAGTTATCCACTACTACGTGTTTTTAGTTACACATTTGGCACTGGCCTACTAGCTTGCTACAAAGCATATGCATCTCGGGGGCTGGTGTGTGAGGTGGACGAACTGGGGCGGAAGCACATGAAATTTTGTCGAGTGCAATGCAGGAAGAAGTAAACATGCGGACTCGGTGCTCCAAAGGTTCCAAGCTGGTGTCGTCTATTAGTATAGCACCCAAAAAATGAAATCCAACATAAGATCATTTAATACCCCCACTTTTTTTTTTCAAAATGGGGAGCGAAGCCCTAGCCTATTTAATACCCCACTGGTCACTGAATTTGGCTCAATCTTAATTAAAGTAGGAACTATCCTACTATATAAAAGTACAACAGAATCACTCTCCATTTGGGCATCCACGTCGCCCGATGAACCACAGCCATTCGATCAGCGCGTCCGACGGTCAGGATCGCGCCAAAAATCGTGCTAGCTACAGTATTACTGTAGCAGAGGATTTCTTCCAATCGCGAGACGCCACGTTGCCCTACAGTATTACTGTAGCAGAGGCACAGCATCATCACCGACAACGGCAGAAACTTCGCCAAGGGCGTCTTCGAGCGCTACTGCGGCCGCAGAGGCATCCGCCTCGACCTCGCCGCCGTCTCGCACCCGGAAACCAATGGACAGGTCGAGAGGACGAACGGCCTGATCCTCTCCGGCATCCGACCCCTGCTGGAAGAACCACTACACCTAGCTCCCGGGTGCTGGCTCGACGAGCTGCCCTCCGTGATCTTGAGCCTGCGCACAACGCCCAACCGGTCAACCGGCTACACTCCTTTCTTCCTCGTGTACGGCGCCGAGGCAGTCCTGCCAGTCGACATCGAGTACGACGCGCCGCGAGTGGTCCTGTACACGGAGGCGGAAGAAAAAGAGGCACGAGAAGACGGAGTTGACCTCCTAGAAGAAGCACGCGAGCTGGAGAAGCACGCGAGCTGGTGCTGTCAAGATCAGCCATCTACCAGCAGAGCCTGCGTCGATACCACAGCCGCCGCGTGAAGCCGATCGCATTTCGCGAGGGAGACCTCGTCCTCCGGTGGATCCAAGACAGAAAAGGCATGCACAAGCTATCCCCGCCATGGGAGGGTCCTTTCATCATAAGCGAGGTCCTGCACAACGACGCCTACTACCTCGTCGACGCGAGAAAACCAAGAAAAAACAAGAAGGACACATCTGGCGTGGAGTCGGAGAGGCCGTGGAACGCCGCCCTCCTCCGTCCCTTCTACACCTAGGTGTAAGATGTACGTACCCTTGTATCCGAACCATAAATAAGCGCAGGCATCCCCAAGCTACACTCGGGGGCTGACCTTTTTGTACATATTTCAATTTGCATACCCTCTCCCTCTCTCGGCCGGCCTCCCGAACTCGTAACCCGGGGGCTCGCCGGTCGCCTGCGGCTTGTCTTTTCCCAAAGTGGATTAGTAACGTACAGAGGCACCAGAGGCCCACTCTTCGGTTCCAGCCGCAGAACCGCAACCCGGCAGAACGGCTGGCAAGAGCAAAAGCCCGAGGTCGCTTACATGCGATAAAACATAAGGGAAGGAGCGGTCGCAGGCACCCGCGAAGCACCCAGAACCAGATATTTAGACCTAAGTATTGTGCCATGCGCGTTCCGGCACCTCTTCGGTTCCGGCTGCGAACCGCAACCCGGCCAGCCGGCAAGAGCCTGCGCCTGGACGGCTAGCCGCACAAGAAAAAGGTCGACATATTTTGGAAAAAGGGCGAGTCGTTTTCTTTTCCACACGCATGAAGTCTTCTCTACTCGCATGATTTTTTACTGGCAAGTGCTCACGTTTGCCCATGCTTACGAGTTTCACAACCACTGGAGCCCGGCCCCGGCCAGCCGGCACCCGACACCAAACCCAGCTCCCTCGCCGCCAGCCGACACGACACTCGGGGGCTGGGGACGGAAAGAACCAAGACAGAAGCAAAAAAGAAACAAGATAAAGTTTCGACCCGGCCTCCCTATGGCACGCCGACCCGAAACTCGGGGGCTGGGGGATGCCCGTTCGGCATCAGGCCAAAGGAAAAAATTCACGCAGGCCAAAGGAAAAAAACTCGCAAGTACAAAAGCGAAATAGATAAAGGAGTCAGAAGCTCCACATCAAGGTTCGACTAGTGCGACAGGCAATAAAAGCAAGGAAGTTTTCTAAAAACAAATACACCCGGCATCCCGGGGATCAAGCTCAAGCCGCCGGCTCGGTGGTCTTCGTCGCCTCTGGGGTCATCCCCGCGGCCGCTGTCGGCTCCCGACCCGACTCGGTGGTCCTCGTCGCCGCCGAGGTTGCCTGCTCCGGTCCGAGACTCTGCTCCGCGGCGATCTCCTTCTCCACCTCCGGCTCCAGGGGCACGATGTCCCCAAAGTCCACCATCCGCATGATGCGGCTGGCGGCAAGCGCGACGCCCGGCTCCTTGCGCAGCGCCTGGAAGTCGGCGTCATCCCGGAGGCCGGAGGCAAGCCTCTTCGCCGTAATGTGCTTGTACCAGGAAAGCACCACCGCTATTGTCATCTCCGACCCCCCGCGAGCCGCCGTATCCTGGAAGGTGCCCAGAGCCTTAGGCACATCGTGAAGTTGGGCTGCGACATCAGCAGCGGTGTCAGCTCCGCCTTGCGGCCACAGCGTGCTGTAGACGTCGGCGCTGATCTGGTGGAACCGCCCCGCCAACTCACCAAGTGCGGCAACCCGCTCCACGGTAGTCCCCTCGAGCGCTTCCTCGCCGATGTCGGAGTAGAAGCCTAAGAAACCAGAAGGAAGGGATCAAGACCAAGAAGAAGAAGCACGAAGGAAATATCAGAGGACGGAAACTTACGAATGACGGCTTCGTCGACCCGGGACAGCTCCTCCTCCAGCTCCCTCCGGCGGTCTTCGAGAAGCTTGACAGCTTGCTTATGCTCCCGCCGTTGCTCCTTGTCCTTCTCCTTCAAAAGCTCGAGGGCCGCCACCCGGTCGGCGAGCATATCGGTAGCCTCGCCCTTCTCCTTCTTCGCCGTCTCCAGCTGCTTCTCCAGTTTGTTCTTCCACCCGACGAGCTTGTCGTACTCCTCCTCGCGGGTAGCGTCGATCTTCTTCCTCTGCTCCGCCTCGGTCGCCAGCCGGTCGGCCAGATTGGTGCGCTCGCGAAGCGCCTTTGTCGCCTCCTCGTGCTCCCGAACCTTGGCCGTGACTGCCTCCGCCGTCGAGCCTACACAGGGAAGTTCGCGTCGGTCCCGACACAGCATAAGGAAGGAAAAGATGGGCGAGGCAGGACGCTTACTCTGATGGCTCTCGAGTTGCTGCCTGAGCAGCCGCACCTCCTCCTCCAGCTGCTGGTTCCGCCTCAGCGGCTCCCGCAGCGCGTTTTGGAAAAAAGGAAACAAATACTCTCCGGTGACCCGACCCCGGCTCCAGGTACCCGTAGACGCGAAGAACTCACCTCAACCGACTCCCGGATCATCCCGATCCCGGCCAGCCCGGCCTTGAGATTCTTCTCCATCTCGCTGACAACCGCCACCGGCGCCGCCAGCTCGCACTGCTGCTCCAGCCTGAGATCACTTTGGTGGCCGGCCTCCGCCAGCTGCTCCACCTCCTCCATGGAGGCATCCGCCTCGACCTGCGCCTGAGCGCTGACAGGCCCCATGCCCAGCAGGAACCCCGCCTGGAGAACCGGCTCCGGCTGCGAGGCCGACTCCGGCTGCAGGATCGGCTCCGGCTGAAGAACCGCCACCTCCGTCATTGCGGCATCAACCCGTGAGCCCGCCAGCGCGGGGGCAGTGCCCGCCTGGATGGCCGCGTCAAACACCATGACCTACGTTTCCGCCTGGGAGGTGGATGGGGCGGCCGCGCCGCCGTCCCCGCCTTGGGCCTCGAGCGCCACCCGGGCGAAGTCATCCGGCTGGGGCGTCGATGCTCGAGGCGCGGCCGACTCCACCTCGTCCTCGCCAACATTGCTAGGCAGCGGGAACGCTCCCGGCATCGTGCTATCGTCGAGTCCATGGCCCTGCAGAAGTCGACTGCCATGAAGAGAAGAACAGGAACGAGCAAAGGGTCACCCCACAAATGCCTCTGCGAAGAAACTTACCCAGCAGCCACCAGGCGGACCGGCCGCCGCAGCATCCTGGAGTAGATAGGCTTCGACCTCTTGGCGGCTGGCGGTTGCGGCGCTCGGCTCATCGCCCCGGAAGTCCTCGCCCGTTTGGGCGCCACGGCGCTGGCCGGACGAGGAATCTCTCGACGTCGGAATCCTCGGCAACGTTGCCTTTCCCGCCGTCGCTCCTGTCCTCCGACCAGTCGCGTATGTCGACTCGGCGACCCGACCGACCGGAGTGCTCTCTTCCTCCTCCTCCTCGACGTGAGCTGCCGGGTGCACCGCGGCACCCACGGTGCCCTCGTCATCATCATCATCATCATCATCATCATCATCATCATCATCATCATCATCCTGGGGCTGGTTCTCCCCGGCCCCCTCGACGACATCGCCCAGATTAGCGGCGAACACCGGGCCGTTTGGACCATCTTCGGCAATCTGGCACTCGAACAACTGCGAAAACGAGAAAAACATAGCAAAACTCAGAGACGCGCAAAAACAACAAAGCCGACACAACAAGGCGAAGGAGGGAACGCTCACCCGGGGAGGACGGTTCGTGCGGCAGAACGGCAGAAGGCCCCAGGACCACCCTTTCTCCACCGTCAGCTTGGTGACGGTAATCAGCCAGCCGGCGAGCGCTTCGAACGGGAGGTCGTTCCGCGACATGCGCGTCGGGTCCGCGTTCCCGTCGAGAAAGCACATCTTGTGCTGGCGCGACTGCAGCGGCATCACCCGGTGCGCTATCCAGAAGAGCACCAGGTCCCGGGACGTGAGCCCGTCGCGGAGCAGGATCTTCATCCGCCCCACCAACTCGGTGCCCTCCGGGTGGGTGGCGCCCCGCGGCGCGTCCCAGTTCTCCTTCTCCGGCGCCCCGGGCACGTACGGCGCCAGGCCGATGTGGTCGACGGGTGTCTTGTTCTTCGCGTAGAAGTAGCTCTGCTGCCACTTCTGCACGGAGTCCGAGATCGAGAGCTTGAGGAGCAGGGCCGGCGTCCGGCAAGCCACCATCGCGGCCCCGCAAGTAGCGAGGCGCCCGCCGCCCTTCACCGGCTGCTCCTTGAGGTAGAAGAGGGTCCTGAAGAACCCGACGGTGGGCCGGATCCCCATGTACGCCTCGCAGAGCGTGACGAAGTAGGAGAGCATCAAGACGGCGTTGGCGTCGAGGTGATGCATCTGGATGCCGAAGAAGTCGAGGAAGCTGCGCTGGAACGGGCTAATGTGGAGCCCGAACCCGCGCTCGATATGCTGCATGAAGACGACGCGCTCGCCTTCTCTCAGCGCCGGCGAGACCTCGTCCGACGGCGGGACGCGCCACTCCACGAGCTCCTTCGGCGGCAAGGAGCCCTCGCGCTGATAGCGCTTCAGCTCGCTCCGCGTCACCGTGGAGCCCATCCAGTCGCCCTTCAGCACCATCGCCGATGAGGGATCAATGATGGCGTCGGTGGGTTTCGAGTGCCTCGTTCCAATGGTGGATGCGGGGAGAGCGATGAACTCAGAGAAGAAGAAGAAGAAGAAAGGAAACAGAGGCAATGCACAGTAAAATCCCCCCTCTCCCACGACGGTGAATATTTAAGGGGAGGGGAAAACGGTAACTGACGCACTACTCCGCCACATGTCCTGCGATCACGATCCCTCATCATCGTGCGTGGGCAGTAACGGCAGGCCACGATCTCCACCACCTGACGGTTGCCACACGCGATCCCGCGTGTGGGCAGTTGCCACAAAGGATCCCGCCCCAGAAATCGAGGAATCGCCCTGCGCCTGGCCGCGCGCAACGTGGCCCACGTCATCCCTGACGCCAGCAGCGGACAACTCGGCGCACCTCGCCGCCACGGGTCGAAGCTCCCGCTAGCCGGAATGCCCGCCAGCCGGAACTTCTTCTCCTCGCAACCGCTTCATCGAACACCAGCAAAAAGCCACAGGGACTCTGTTAGCTCCTGAAGGTTTCTAACCATGCCGGCTTCTAAACCTCCAAGAGCTCGGGGGCTACTGTCGGGGATATTCTCCCCGGGTAACCACAAGATGAGGGAATCTTCCGGGTACACCCTCCGAGCCGGCGTCGGCTCCGGGTCGCCCGCCTTGCTGGCCGCCTCGCTGCCGCCACGGATCCCTTTTGTAGGCAGCCAAGGGCTAAAGGACAAGGGGGGCGTAGGTCTGGCACTGTTCTGCGCCCCCAAAGTCAAAGATGACGGCGGCCCCCGTGGGACATACCGCGTGCTCTGCGATGGACAAGACAGGGAGCACATGCCATCAAGACGCACGTGGGCACGGCCTCCCACCACGGCCACGTCTTCACCGGTGGCCCGTCTCCGCTACCCGACGCCGGGTAGCCGCCTCTGTAACCGCCTCTGTAGCCGGCTGCTCTGCCTATATAAGGAGGGCCGGATCCCTCATAGCAAGGGAGGGATCCCAGTTGCCCCCAGAGACTTACCTCATCTTCTAGGAGAAGAAGAACACTCGATACAGCTCAAGGAGCACCTTTGTAACAGCTGGTGACCACGTTTTACCACAGCTAGGCAGGAGTAGGGGTGTTACCTCCACACGAGGGCCCCGAACCTGGGTACGTCTCGGTGTTCACCTTGCTCGTATCCAATCCCGTGCACACGCCGTCGCACGCCACCTGAGTCCCCACGCAAAAAGTCACTCCCAGTGACATATGGCGTGCACAATACCACGACACATACAGTGTGGCAGCAGCGGCAGCGGAAGCAGAAGCGGAAGCGGAAGCGTCACCCATGTCGTCGATGAAGAGGCTGCCGATGTCGGGGAAGAAATCGTCGTTGGGGAAGAACTCGAAGCCAGTAGTCGCGCGAGTGTGCTCCCCAAAAACCTGATCGCCCCTCTCCCGTACAGGATCACAAGAGGCGGGGTTCCGGAGGCCTACTGTCCCTTCAACCGGTGCACGCCGGAAGACGGGATGGAGAAGACTTGGAAGACGGCGGCGCAAGGTTCTGGAACTAGGACGGCGAGTGACCATGTGTTGCGTGTGTTCTGGCGGCTAGGGTTTTCCTCCATGATCCAAAAGAATCAGAAACGGCAAAACAATTAACGCGTCCGTTAATTATTAATCAATGACTCAATAAATTTTTCCCGTACTGCAAAAATATAAGCTCGGCTCGGCGAGATTCCCGCAACCCGCGGCATGTCGTGTCGTGACGTGACGAGACGAACGAGCAGGCGGCGGAGGAGGAGGAGGAGTGCGCGGGAGAGCCTTCTATTCACTTAAGCACACCAAGTGTCTCAACACTCCACCTTATAAGGTGGTGTTTGTCTCCTCCAACTAGCAATGTGGGACTAAACTTTAGTCACACACACACACCCAATCATGAATGGGCCAAATGGGAATTTCAGAATTTAGTTGGGGTTTAGGATGTGGCCCATGTACAAGGCCAACAAATTCCAACAAGTTGTGCATGCCAGCAGGGAGCGTGTATATATAGGAGCAATGCGGAACGTTTTGTAACTTAAACGTACTACTCAGTGCCCAACTTGATACATATTGAAACAATATAGGGGCTGTCAGTAGAAAATGATTCTGGGCTTACGGGCTGCCGGTTAGGTTGGCCGTATTTGTCGAATCACTCCAGGACAGCCATGTCCTAGTCATCGTCCAGTCAAGATGCATGCATATGTCAGAGAAACGATTATACGATGATAGAAAAATCGTGGCAGGTCATGTACGTTCAAAGCTGTGGCGTCTGGGTATGGCCCACACACTTGTAAATTATCCTCCTAATGACCTATTATGTTCGCGCCGCCGCTCACATGTGCACAGTGGTTGAATGTAACATTGATTAGGTATCAACCTGCTTGTTACTCCCTCCGTTTAGGTTTACAAGTCCTCTATGTATCCCTAGGTCATGAATTTAACTAATATAATATAAAAATTAAAATACAAAAATTATACCATTAGAAAATATAATGTTGCTCAAATTTATGACTTAGTGATACGTAGAGGACTTATAAACCTAAACGGAGGGAGTATTTGTATACTCCTAGTCTCCTAGTATTAGGTAGGGAATCGCGGCTTGGAAAGATCACTCGACCGACACTATATATAAAGACGTAGTAACAGTTATTTGTATTGTATCACAAGTGGCAGCACACATAACAATACTGGACATAATATAGACTCATTCAGAAGATCAAAGATGAGAGCAAGGACTGGATTATGGCTGGAGATAAGCCACTCGCTGAGATCGTTGCTTAAGGCGACCGCTTCCTGAAGATATGACGATCTATCTCTCAGAGAGACTGGACGGTGTTGGTTGATTGTATCTGTACCTTTCTTTCAAGTTTTTACTTTGGCCTAGGCCGTGTTGTGTTTGCTCCTACTATATCAATATAAAAGGCAAAGCTTTTGCCCGTTCAAAAAAAAAAAATGTACATAATATAAGACGTTTTATGCATTTCACATATTGTCTAGAATCGTACTAAATGAAGTGGACATATACAATAAAATGTGTCTAGATACATATGTATACATATGAATTTGGAAACGACCTGAAATATCTTATATTGTGTAACAAAGGGGTATAACTTACAATACTAGGTTCAATGTTTGGACAACATCAAATTGTATCAAACGTAAATAAGACATAGGATGATATAAGATAGTATCATACATTAGAAAAGACAAAAACTTGGGAATCTGATCCTACAGAACCACTAAGAGTCGGTTTAACTAACTTCGAAAGGAAAGATAAAAGCGGGCTATTTTAAACAATGGAGAATTCTTATGAGTAGAGATTTCTTGCACCTGAGTTACAATGCTCCTATTATTTTTTTAAAATTGAAAAATATATTTAAAATTTTCGGAAAAATCTAAAAACAATAATGCATGTTCTTGATGATGTATACTATAGACCTGCAAAATCACAATGTGAAATACTATATTTTGACCTACACAAAAAAGACAAATTTATAGATATTATTATAGTTCACAATGTATATTTTCAAATCTCCCCATTTTATCATTTTTGTGTAGACTATAACATAAAGAATTTGGCTTTGAGATTTGCTTGCAGTATACATCACGAAGAACATGCATGATTTTTTCATATTTTTTGAAACTTTTAAATATGTTTTCAAATTGTTTAATGTAGCAGGAGTAATGTAGCTCAGTTACAAAAACCACTTTCCAGAATTCTCATCCATTATTCAGATGCCTTTGTACATCTTGAGCCGCATGACCAAGATCTCATCAACTTTCCCGAGAGAACGCTTAAGAGCCGCGAGATCAAAAATCCGGTGAGAAAATGATACCGTCGTTTGAGCAACAAGAAGTATATCCTCTTGACTCATAATTTAAGTTTTACACGAAGATCTTCTTTGTATCCTCCACATATCTTAATTGATTGTAATGCGGGCCTTCTATCTCCATGTTTCCACGGGGGCCTGACCAACAACAAGGCTGAGCCGCAAGCCGGGATGGCGGTGAGCAGCGAGCTGTTGTGCCAGAAGTTTCGTGGGGGATGGGGGAGGGGCGGTCTTACCAGCTACGGGGAGCTGCGAGCGAGAGATAGAAGGCTCACAAATGGCCCCACCTGAAAAATTCAAAAGACCTACAAGTTAGAACCATCTAACATCCGTTTATCACAGGCATAACCGCAACATGTCAACGGGCCCCACCAGTCAGAATTAGTGTCAAATTGCGCTTAGCAGATAAAGAGATTAGTGCTTTCTGCAAAACTGTTAAGCCAAACCTGGGGTTTGTTGCAAAAAAATTGTAATCTAGTGCCTTTTTGAAACCGTAGTCCAATTGCTCATGTGGTTTTTTTTTTGCAATTTACTCATGTACAAGAGCTACCTTTGAGAATTTTGTCCATCTTTTGTCTATTTTCATCTCTCAGTATCTTTATCGTACTGAAGTAAGTCTCCAAGTCTAATGGAAATCGGTGGTAAGATTTTTTTTTGATGAATGGAATATATTAATATCTCTATATACCAATTACACCCTGCCTATACAACAACAAAATGTACTAAAAATGTTAGAGATGCACACAACTCTACAACCAAAAGAAGAAGAAGAAGAAAGATCCCGCTACAGTGATCAGTTTCTTATAGCCGCAACACAAACCACCACCAAGACAACACCCGACGTCCAAATTCTCCAAAAGTGATGCCTCCAAGAAAGTAACAGTGCACAAGCACCGTTGTCGCCCGGTCATAGATCTTAGGTTTTCACCATGGAGAAAGTCTGTGTTCTCAAATCAATGCCCTCATCAAGCACATTGCTAGGCATAACTAATTAAGGTCAGACCTTGGATATAGTACCCCATACTCCTCCTGTGTCGTCACCATGCTTGCCGATATCGCTCCTACAAGTCACGAATCACCAAGTAAAGTCCTCATCGCATCGATGACTTGGTCCGCCATTACTAGACCTCAGCCTCCATGACATTCTCCGCCACTGTCGTCATCAAAGATATCGAAATACCGACATGTCCCATGGTGACAACAGACAACGAAACTTCGCGTCACTCCATCCTGAAGCCTCAAGGCCAGAAATATGGGTGGACACGATGGAATCCCATCCGATCCAGCAATCTAAAGGCATAAGCGCCCAACGAAGATCGCCGGTGGATCCTTCCAGAACTCGTCACCGTCCAGATCAATGAGGGCATTCATTAGGCCAAAAACCATCTTGGCGCGACAAGAATCCTAGGATCACCTCCTTATTCGAGCACACCAGCAGGCCCCCACGCCGTCAGATAAACAGAGGAGAAGGCAGCTGCTGCACTGTCCGCCCGCAGCAGCCTTGTCCGTCCGCTCGTAAGAATATTGCATGGCGCCAACATGGATATCTTCAAGTAGCAGTTCCAAGATATTGTTGCAATCCCGAATTAGCTTATTGTGGGCAGTGATGTAAATTGGAACTATAGGCAGCAATTAAGATCGAAATCCATATCGGGTCATGAGTGCAGATGCACCACTGCTCAAAAAACAATTTTTAAAATGTTAAAAATTAAAAAAAAAATGTTCAGACATTTTATGTTATCACAAAAAGTTTCGTGAAGAAACGATATTTTTTGTGACATGTGCAAAAAGACAAATCCAGGCGCTCCAAAATGACTTTGTTAAAATGAGACATTTATTTTGTCTTTTTTGCGCAGGTCGCAAAAAATGCCTTTTCTCCACAAAACTTTTATGCTAACACAAAATGTCCTGATGTATATCACAATTTTTTATTGATTTTTTTAACATTTTGAAAAGTTCTTAAAAATGTTTACACAACGGGTGTATCTACGCTCATGACCCGAAAGGCCGTGTCCGCAATTAAGATTATTTCTGTCTCAAGTCTAAAAAAAAAAACAAAAAACTATGGGCGGCAAGAAGAAATCTTTTCCATGAAGGTGGTTTCCCCTTTTGCAACGGTGGCCTTGGTGAGTCGCATGATTGCTTACACAGGTGATATTTTAAGTGATCCTAGGAGGAACACCGGGACAAAAAAGACTAGCCGAAGTTTCAGGAAACGGATACCAACTGAGGCTAGCGAAAATCAAGTCGAAAACAGAGGGCTTGTGCTGCAATTTGCCAAATGGAAGATGTCAGGTTTATAGCTGCTGATGCAGTAACAATTCAGAAATTACGTGATCCCGAAATCCTAGATAGCATGCTAGTGCTTGCTGATGGTTGTACTGTCTGTGCCAAGCTTGTGTTGACTTCAGAATTCTTGAATGTCTTGTGGCAAAACTGGAGCCGATGTCCAGATATACTTGTATGATGATTTTGAATGACTAGTGGTCGTGCACGTGCAACGCACGTCTCATAATTTATTATCATATAAATATGTCTTTGAATCTATATTTATTTCATTGAGTTATTTACCAAGTCAGTTAAAATTTGTTTCCTAATACAAAATTGAACCGGACCAAATATCTCCCATGAAGAAAACAAAAATAGTTATATGTGAAAGACATCTATTGCTGCAAATAAATCCTTTTTTCCGTGCACGTGCAACGCACGTGTAATTAATCTTAGGAGACAATCATCATCAATTGACATTGCTTTTTTGTTGTTGGTGGAGTAAATATTTTTTAAATCCTTTTCTAGCAAAAAGGCCTCGTGTTTGCAACGGTTTTACAATTGATGTGTGCTCATAAATCTAGAAAAACACTATGATGTAATTTCTAGCAATCAGACATATTGCATTTCACTTTGGTTTTGTTTCTACACTTTCAAATATTTTAGGTTTTTGTTTAATTTCTAGTTCCCTTGTTGCGGTGTACATTATTCCTCTGAAAAGAGAAATTAAAATGCACCACCTAATTTCCCATGCTCTTCTCATGGATGATAGTTATCCAGATACAAATATTACGCATATCATTTAGAAAAAAATTATAAACCATATTTAAATCGTATAAAAATTAGGCTCTTGAAAGATTTCCAAATTCTGTTGTAATGTATGAAAAATAATGAAATTATATCTCCGATACTAATTAGTAATTTAGAAAAAATTCCACAAATCCTTACTGGCCTGCAATTTGGTCATTGTCACAATTAAACAAAATGGAATAAAAATAAGCCATCATCTACTTTTTGTTTTGAAACACCATCATCTACATATATAAATATGCAGTCTTACTCACCAGCATAGTGAACCCATTGCCTGGATGAGATCCATGTTAGCCGACATATCATCCATGAAGGCAACAACAGTCAGAAATAGAACGCTAATGTGCGTACAACAGCTACTGACAGAGTATGTGTCCAACCAGAGACAGAGATCGTGATCGTGAGAGAGACGAAGATAAAAAAAACTGTTGTACAAGCAGGGCCGTGAAGGTTAAGATCGAGAGTTCAAAGATCGTACACTACCGGAAACGAGTTCTTTGCCGTGCGGCCAAATCGCACGGCAAAGGCTCCTCGGAACACGGCAACGACTTTGCCGTGCCGAACCGCACGGCAAACTTCACACGGCATAATACGCGTCGGCAAAGGCTGTTTGCCGTGTGCTTTTCGAAAACAGCACGGCAAAGCGTTTTGCCGTGAGCCAAGCGCGAACTGCACAGCACAGATCTTTTCCGTGTGCCAATGGTTTACCGTGTTGCATATCGTTGCCGTGCTTCTGGAGAACAGGCTGCACGGCAAACCTCTCGTCTTTGCCGTGTTCCTTTGCCCGTCTTTGCCGTGTCTCGGATGTCAAGCACACGGCAAAGAAAAGGACGGTCACCAAAAAAAATCCCCACCGCGTCCCTCGCCGGGGACGGGCTGGGGACAGGGCAGTCGAGGGCATCGCCAAAGGCTGAGGCGGCAGCGACGGCACGAATCCCTGCAGCGCGGACACGGACGGCGTCCAGCATGCCGTGGTGCCACGTGGCGGCGGCCACGGCGAGGTACGGAGCGAGCTTGCGTCGTCATCGTTGACGACGTCGGCCAGGGACGTGAATGGGCGCGCCGAGCCGTGGGTGGCGCCGTCGCCAACGAGGAGGAGGTGGCGTTCGCGGCGGACGTGCGAAGGCGGAGGCAGCTGCTCGTCGAGGCCCCTGCCTGCTCGCCCTTGCCGTCGTCCGCGTGCGCCGCCCCTGCCTGCTCGCCCTTGCCGTCGTCCTCTGCATCCTCTGCGCCGCCCCTGCCTGCTCCATGCGCCGACCCTGCCGGCGTCGTGGTCCGCGCCTGAGGTGAGGGCGGCGGCGGCGGTAGAGTTTGAGCCGAGATGTACGTGCTCACGGTCGAGAGGTGAGGTGAGGATAAGGAGATGTACGTGCGGTTGGAAGAAAAGGAAAGGATAAGAGGAGGAAAAAAAGAAAAAGGAAAAAAAAACAAAGTATGGTATCCTGTGCCACGGATTGTGTGCTTTCATGGAGATGCTGGGAGCCGTTGGATCGTGCAGGCAATCATCCAACGGCTCAGGTGCGTGATCCGCGTCCAATTCTCCTGACCAATCAGCACGCATATATTCTTTGCCGTGTGCCTGCCGTTTGCCGTGAGGATGTATAGGAAAGCGCACGGCAAAGCCTCTCTTTGCCGTGCTCGCAGGAGGAAAGTGCACGGCAAAGGCAGCCTTTGTCGTGTGTGATCCCTTTGCCCGTGTGCCGTTTCTTTTTTATTTTATTTTCTATTTGTTTTTTCTTTTAATTGTTTTTCTTCTATATTATTTTTGAGGATTGTTTATTAGTATTAGTTAATAACATTGTTGGTAGGTTGTGGAACCAACATACAGCTTCGAGGTGCGACCCGCTTCACCGACCCCGCTTACTCCGTAGTAAGTTCCGACACTTAGAGGTGAAAACTCACGTTTCGGGTGCCGGGATGGAATCACGCGACGGAACACATGAATTGTTGGTTCCCCATGATCCTATGTACCAACCTAACACAAACAAGCAAAAAAGTTCATGCGTCTACCCCCTCTCGGCGCCGGTTAAATCGGTGGACAAGTTTGACTTTTTTCCAGCGGGTGTAGGGTTTCGCCGCCGCGGGGGTACGGAGCGTCGGAATCCCAACCAAACTTTCATGGGTCCCTAATATATTTATAAGAGTGTGTTTGATAGGTTGTGGGAACCAAGATACAACTCCGAGGTGCGACCCGCTTCACCGACCCCGCTTACTCCGTAGTAAGTTCCAACACTTAGAGGTGAAAACTCATGTTTCGGGTGCCGGGATAGAATCACGCGACGGAACACATGAATTGTTGGTTCCCCATGGTCCTATGTACCAACATAACACAAACAAGCAAAAAAGTTCATGCGTCTACCCCCTCTCGGCGCCGGTTAAATTGGTGGACAAGTTTGACTTTTTTCCAGCGGGTGTAGGGTTTCGCCGCCGCGGGGGTACGGAGCGTCGGAATCCCAACCAAACTTTCATGGGTCCCTAATATATTTATAAGAGTGTGTTGGTAGGTTGTGGGAACCAAGATACAACTCCGAGGTGCGACCCGCTTCACCGACCCCGCTTACTTCGTAGTAAGTTCCAACACTTAGAGGTGAAAACTCATGTTTCGGGTGCCGGGGATGGAATCACGCGACGGAACACATGAATTGTTGGTTCCCCATGGTCCTATGTACCAACCTAACACAAACAAGCAAAACAGTTCATGCGTCTACCCCCTCTCGGTGCCGGTCAAAGCGTTGGATCGACAGGTTTGACTTTTTTCCAGCGGGCGTAGGGTTTCGCCGCCGTGGGGGTACGGAGCATCGGAATCCCAACCAAACTTTCATGGGTCCCTAATATATTTATAAGAGTGTGTTGGTAGGTTGTGGAAACCAAGATACAACTCCGAGGTGCGACCCGATTCACCGACCCCGCTTACTCCGTAGTAAGTTCCAACACTCAGAGGTGAAAACTCATGTTTCGGGTGCCGGGGATGGAATCACGCGACGGAACACATGAATTGTTGGTTCCCCATGGTCCTATGTACCAACATAACACAAACAAGCAAAAAAGTTCATGCGTCTACCCCTCTCGGTGCCGGTCAAAGCGGTGGATCGACAGGTTTGACTTTTTTCCAGCGGGTGTAGGGTTTCGCCGTCGCGGGGGTACGGAGCGTCGGAATCTCAACAAAACTTGCATGGGTCCCTAATATATGTATAAGAGTGTGTACATGAATATGCTAGAAGCTTTCACAAAGAAAATAAACAAAGAAACCATATCAAAACAAAAAATAAGGTTATACACGCTTTGCCGTGTACATGACAAGAAGGCACACGGCAAATCTATTCTTTGCCGTGTGCTGTCGCTCGTGGCGCACGGCAAAGCATTAATTCAGAGTCTTGGCCGTGATTTCTTCTGTCGGAACACGGCAAACACGTTTCCCGCCAATTTATTGGAAGCGATGGAAAGTTGCAGATCCTGGTCCTCACGGGTCCCACTAGTTTGCCGTGCTGGTGGGTTAAGGATCACGGCGGAGATGTGTTTGCCGAGTATGGCGAGTTTGCCGTGCGTTATTCGTGCACTTTGCCGTGCATAATTCTTGGCCGTGTGCCCTTTCTGTACTGTGCCGTGAGTAATTCATTGCCGTGATCCTTTCTTTGTCCAGCACGGCAAAGTATGCTTTGCCGTGTTCCGCGCAACGGGAGCACACGGCAAAGAGCTGCCTTCACGGCAAAGAATATTTTTCCGGTAGTGGTAGAGCCGATGTACGACGACGGCCTGGCACCTAGCGGCGCCGGCGAGTTGGTCCCGCTATCCGTGCTGGACACGCTGACATACGGGGAGCACGTCGACATCTCATCTTCGCGTTCCACCCGCCGAACAACGCGTTGGAGCTCGGCCTGGCAAGGCGCTCGCGGCGTACCGGGAGTGGGCGGGGCGGATCGGCGTCGGGCCTGACGGCCTCAACGACGCCTCCTGCAGCTAGAGTTTGGCCTGGTCGACGTCGGAGACGTCCTGGAAGCTGACCCCGTTCTTGGGCACCTCCCGGATTTGCTCGCCGACGCAGAGGACGCATACTTGGGCCCGGCGAGCTGGTACGACACGCGACGCGTCGTCCCGTCGGCGACGAGGTCAGTGTGTGGCACGTCCCCGAAGACGATAACGTACGCACCATGGCCAGCCACGCTCGGCGCGCGCAAGGTCTTGACGCCGTCTCGTCGAGGGAGCTGATTCGCTGATCTCCACCGTCAAAACCATGGCCGTGCTCGCGCTGAGTTTCACTTGCCGACGCTTCTTTTCTTTTTAATTGGTGGCAATCCTTTGTAATTAACCGCAAAACGAAAAGGTGGTGGCAATTTGGTCGTATTATATGATTGGTGGGAGGGCAAAACGGTCCAAAATGGACAATGTTGAGTTGTCAAACATTGGGATGATTTGAGCCGTTTGACCAGATATTGAACGGTCTAGATTTAAAGTATCAGAACAACACAAGTTTGCTCTTTTAATAGTAGTATAGATAAGAAGAAGAATCAGGCAGCGTACTCTAATACGTAGTATTATTGTTGACACATCGGCGTTGGGCCTGGTCAATCTCACATACCTCAGTCTCTCCATTAATAACGTCCTCAGTCTTCTAGGCAATATCTCCGCCCAGGCTCACCGCCCTGAGCAGTCTCAAGCTGTAGCTTAAGGGTGTGTTTGTTTCACCTTTTGGCTGCTTTCCATAGAAATAACCTAGACAAACCAAACAAAGTAGGAGTCGAAAAAGCACGCACCTCGAGGAGGTGCTTCCCGAGCTGCTTCTCCTCAGCCCCGAAGCGGCATATCCCTCTGCCCCTATTGTTGCATTTAATCACCGAAATCGTGCCACCGGAGGACCCGAGCGAGCTGGCTAGCGAAGGATCGCACGGAAAAAAAAAACAGAACAAATCGCCAGCCCTCTCTCTTTCTCTTTTCCCGAGCGAGACAGCTACTCGCCTACTCGACCTGTCTTTGTACGTGACTGTTACATGTATCCATCCAACGTGCGTGCAAAGTTCATTCACGTCTAGGCAGGCAGGAATATGTACTACAACAGTACAAATATAATATGTACAGACCAACAAGTAGTTTAATGTGTACAAGCCAAAATATGTAGAGTCTAGATGTGCAGTCCGGCAGCACGTACGTAACGATATTCCTATCTCCCTCCCACGTTGTGCTCCAAGTAGGGGTCTCGAACTCAGCAAGTTGGTCATGTCGCGTTGGCGTACAACAAATCGGGAAATATCTTGTGCAAAAGCTGTTGTTTTCAGTCCGGAACCGAGGTGAACAAACTAGCGATCGGAGCGCCAAGCCCCGAATGATATTTGCTAGTATGCTCTCTCCCACCCACGTTGTGCTCCAAGCCTCCAACTCTGATCAAGTAGTGATGCAGATGTGTAATCCCAGGTCATCATTCAGCAATCTGGAGGCAACCATCGCTGGATAAGAAAAGTCTGACAACAGCCGTATGGCACATATTGCAACGCCAGACCTTTGTCTTCAGAGCCAGAGCTACTAACTGTTAACGGTGAAATTTTCAGGAAGCTGATGCTGCATTCCAACTTCATATACTTTGGGTGTACACTTTGCAGGTGCACCTGTAATCTCCCATGGCTCATTATCCAGCACCATGGTAGAGAGCACGGGGAAACCCTCCAGCAACTTCAGCTTCGGGCAACTGCGGACGGAGATTTTCCGCAACTTGGAGAAGCCACTGATCTTCTTGAGCTTGGGGTAGTAGAGCACATCGAAACACACAACCGAAGGGAAATTCTCCACAGATGCCAGGACGGCGAGATCATATAGATACAGAGTTCTCAGGTTATACCTGTTTTGGCTAGCAAGTCTTGAGGGAAGACGTGTCAGCCTGCAGTTTGAAATTGTGAGATTCTCCAAGGCAGGCATGGCCATGGCTTTGCCCTGCTCCTCCTCCCACTCCCACTTCTTCCATCGAGATAAACCTTGCATGGCTAATACTCTCAGTTTTGGGAATGGGCTAGTAACAATGCCACCTTCATCTCTACTTGCCAGGCTTTGAAAATCAGGCCCAATAAGCTTGATGGCTGGAGCCAAGGTGATTGCCATCTGTTCCAGATTTAGCATCACACAGAACCCATTCGGAAGTTTGTTGCAGTTGGTCAGGCCGTTTAGCGCAATAGACCTCAAGCTCTTAAAGGCCGACGCCTCTGGAGCTTCCATCCAATTTGCTAGTCGACGACCAAAGTATTTCATCATGATCAGAACTTCCAAGCAAGGTGGGGGGCATAGCTCATCAAATACTGCCTCAATTTGATGTTGCTCCTCCTCTGCAGCTTGCTCCTCTCCTTCCTCCTCCCTCTCATCCTCCTCCTCCTCCTCTACAGATTGCTATTCTCCCTCTCCTTCCTCATCCGCAAACTGCTCATCCTTCTCCTCCTCCTCCTCCTCCTCCTCAATATGCCACGCCCCTTTTAACTTCTCCTTCCTCTCATCTATGTTACAGTTCAATTCCAAATATGTTAGATGCTTCTTGTTTCTCATAACGGCCCTTGCGGCAACTGAACTATCTGGCACATTTTCCAGACATTCTATTGAAAGACTCCTAAGATGACAAAGAGGCCCCAACTCTTCTAAACTGCACCAATCCCCATCCATCTTTGCTGGGAACCCAAAAATCACCCTCAACTTTTTGAAGCCACCAAACCCCCTTGGTACAGTATCAACATTGCAGTCAGTCAAGGCCAAAACTCTTAAAAACTCTAGTTTTGTGATGTTGTCGGGAAGCTTGTCCAGCCTTGTACAGCGGATGAGTGCTATGTGCTCAAGGAACTTCATCTTATGCATGTCTTTTGGCAGTCTAGATATATCCGCCCCTGCAATTCTCAGGTACCTTAGGTGCCTCAACCGACACACAATATCTAGTAGCAAATCAGATACGGCAGATTCTATATTCAGTACTTGTAGACCAACAAAACTAGCCAATGAATCACTAGGCATAGTCCTACAGTTTATCATTAATGTTCTCAATGATTCTAGATTATCTAGGATGCTCCACTCTAGTACTGAATCTTGTATTGTTATTGACAGACGCCGTATTTTTTGATTAACTAGAAGAAGATTTCCAATGCCATTTTGCTCCTTACGAACCACAAGTGCTTCTTCACTAGCCACAAACTCGGCAAACGAACGGACAACATCATGCATGCTGTAAGTCCACAAGCTCCAAACTGTATCATCAGCCTCCAAAAGATTCCTAGCGACCAACTCTCGGTGATAGTCTTTGCCTATTTCTTGTAGATCTAGTTTGTCTGATCCTGACCTGCAATCACCTTGAATAAACCCTTCACAGATCCACATGCTAATAACTGATTCCAGGCCAAGTTCTGAACCCTTAGAAAACAATAAGTAGTATAGAAAGCATTGCTTCAACTCTGGAGTTAAATCATCGTAGCTCAAGTGTACTGAGAAGTTCAGTTCCTCATGCAACTCATCTTCTTTCCATTCAAGATTCTTTTTCAGAATATTCTCCCACTCAAGTTCAATTGGGCGCCTTGTGCCTAAAAGTCCTCCCATCACTTTAATAGCAAGCGGTAAACCATCACATTTTCTAAGAATCTGTATCCCAATATCTTTTAGATGATCAAAAGCACTCTCATTGCTAACCTGCCAGCAATATAAGACTACTACGTTAAAGGTATATATGTAGTTCACTGTGCATATATAGTTTCATATTTCACATTCAGATAAGCTTAATGAAACTATGATAAACTAACACTATGTATTACTAATGTGATTTCTCTAGTGAAGTATGGGAGAAAATATAGTATTTCTGAAATAGTTAGCTTTGAAAATGCAGTCATAATAATGTTTGGTATCCATAATATCTTACAATTGTTTCACAAAAAAGTATGTTTAAATTAAACATAAAGTGAAATTTGCTGAAAATTGTTTACCGCCACCAAATATAGCAAAAAGTTAGAATTGATAACCCACAAAGATATAAAGAATGCAAAAATTAATTTAAGGGTCATATAGAAGACACAAGACAAAACCTGTGCTCAGGACATGCCAATACATGCGCTCCGGACATGACATAAGAAATGCAGAAAAGGAGTATATAACATGCCACTAGTAGGGAAGTGCCTTTCTATGGATCCACTATCTGTGGCGCATCACAAAGGCCATGCGCCACAAAAACATTTCAGTGGCGCACCATGCCAAGTGCGCCACAAAATACTGTGGCGCATGCAAGCTGGCATGCGCCACAGAAATATGGTGGGTCCCGCCTCCACAAAAATCTGGTGACATTTCTGTGGCGCATTGCACTGGATGCGCCACAGAAAGCAGCATGTCTGTGGCGCATCCAGCCTAGTGCGCCACAGATAGGTGGTGGGCCCCACCAATATGATTTCCTGGGTGCTTATTCTGTGGCGCACGGTTATGGATGCGCCACTGAAAATAAAATGTCTGTGGCGCATCCCCACTAGTGCGCCACAGAATCAGAAACTTCTGTGGCGCATCCCACCGCAGATGCGCCACCGAAATATTCCCCCCACTTACATGTGGGCCTTCCCTTCTTTCTCTTCTCCACTCGCGCCCGAGCCCACCGCACACACTCACTCGATCTCTCTCGCCCGCGCTCGACACCCTCGCCGCACCACCACCGAACCCACTCGCCGCCGCCGGCCGCCCCAGCCCAACCCGCGCCGCGCCGCGCTCGGACCGCCACCCACGCCACGCCGTGCTCGGACCCGGCCGCGCCACGACCTCGGACCCGTCCGCCCGCGCGGCACCTCGACGCCGGCGCCCACGACGAGCACCTCCACCGCCATCCGCCCATCCGCGCCCACGAAGAGCACCTCCACCGCCGTCTGCCACCCGCGCCTCCCTTCCCTCCCCGAGGTGCTGCCCCTCTCTCCCTCTCCTCCTTCCCCTACCTCTAGGTGTTCGCCTGCTCGCGATGTGTTCGACGAAATGCTGCAGCTAGGTTAGTTGCTTGCTGTTAGTTGCCGCTGTTAGGTTAGTTGCTGCTGCCAGTGCTAGGTTAGTTTCTAGGTTAGTGTTAGGTTAGTACATGAAAAATTTGGAGATGAAAAATTTGCTAAGTGTTAAATTTGGAGATGAAAAACATGCTAAGTGTTAAAACTGACTTGAATTAAGGTGTTTGAAGTTTTCAAAAAATTATTTTTGAGCTTTATCATGAAGTAATAACATAGTGCAAGAGATCCATGAAGGTACATTGTAAATAGGATCAAGATTTGATAATTTTGTAAGCTCCAAAGTTGGTACTTTTTAATGTCTTGAAGATGCATTTTTAATTAACTAATGCATTATTTTGCCGTATGTAGGAAATTTAGAAGAACCTCCGCGTGATTTCAGGTGAGAAGTGGCGGCCATGATGTGGATGTGGATGTGGATGTGTATGTGTATGTTTGTGAGATGTGTATGTTTGTTGCCGGCCGGAGATGCCGGCCGAGATGTGGTTGTGTTATGTGATGTTGTTGCCGGCCACAAATGTTTGTGGATGAAATGTCTGCAGGTACCCGAGAGGCCCTTGAGTTTGCCGGAACGTCGATTAACTTCCGTTCCGGCAAATTCGGGTACTCCATATGTCCATTTTTTAGCAAAGGTCATGCCGAAATTTTTCGTGAATTTTGGCATGACTTTGCTAAAAAATAGGACATATGATTTGTGAAATGTCTGCAGGTACCCCGAGAGGCCCTTGAGTTTGCCGGAACGTCGATTAACTTCCGTTCCGGCAAATTCGGGTACTCCATATGTCCCTTTTTTAGCAAAGGTCATGCCGAAATTTTTCGTGAATTTTGGCATGACTTTGCTAAAAATAGGACATATGGGGTATTGCGACTAATGCATGGGCCGGGGTATCTTAGTACTTAATTAAGCGATTTTTTTCTTATATTTGTTGTACTAACCTTTTGCCTCTTTTTAATGCAGTGCAAACATGTCGGAAGGCGGCCCTTCTAAGCACATGAGCGTCGAAGATCAAGCTAGAGATTTCAACAAGTCGTTCTGGGAGGTGTCCCAGCAGATGGAGGAGGAGGTGGAGGCCGCCGAGAATGAGCAAGAGGACCGGGTGGAGGACGCCGAAACCACAGATGGAGCTGCTAGTGCCGGTCAGGAGGATGACACCAGCACCACTGATGGTGGCGACCACACAGATGCTGCTACCGATAGCAACCCGACCGCTAAGCGGAAGAAGGCAAGGAAGGATCGGAAACCGCAAGCGCTCGACAACGTCACACACGTGTTCACCAAGGTCACGCCAGTGGCCTACCAGTGGAGCCGGAAAAGCATGCCAAAGGGTACAGCATGCAACTAGGGTGCATCGTCCGGGAAAGCATGTCGATCAACACGAAGGACCTCAGAAGCAAGGGCAATGAGGCTTTGGTCGAACACCTCCTCACGAAGCTTCACCAACGATACACGTTCCCGCTTCCGTTGAACAAAAAGGTGGACAGTTTAGCCATCACGAAGATGAGCACCGCCTTGAGCAGCTGGAAATTTCGGGTGAAGAAGAAGATCAATAAGGGTCAAAGCTGGGAGGAGATAAGTGCCAAAGAACCGACGCTCGACAAAGAAGAGTTCGAGATATTCAAGGAGTCCTTAAAGTCTGAGGAGGCTACAAAATGGACCGAGTGGGGTAAGTCTATGCGGGAGCTGAACATAGGTAACCACCGTTTGGGAAGCGGCGGTTACCGAGGAAAACAGCCCGTTTGGGAAAAGGAGGATGCCATTGTTGCAAAAATGGGAAAAGAGAACATGTGGAACAAATTCACGGACGAGCAAGTGAGGAACTTTGTCCGGTCCCGCTACTATCTGAACGAGGCGACGGGGGAATTCGTTACCGACGATGACGATGTGAGGACATTCGAGAAATTACTGGTAAGGAATTTAATTTCCGCGGATATCTCAAAGTCCATTGCGTTGATCTAATTAGATAACGAAGTCATATATTTCTACATGGGTTCACCTTAATTTCCTTTGTCTGCAGGAGGATGAGTTGAAGGATGGCCCGTCGTCCCAGGAGTCGACGGAGCCGTGGGACACGACTTTCAACAGGGCGACGAACGCTTACAAGGATAGGGACAAGTCGAAGCCGCCGACGTCAGCTGGTCGTGTGTCCGGCTTTGGTACGAGCATGAAGTTCGTAGAGTACTACTCATCTGACCCGGAGAAGAGAAAGGAGAGGAGGAAGATGAAGAGGGATAATACCGCCGAGGTTGTGGAGCTAAGGAAGAAGGTGGAGTCACTAGAGAAGCAAATAGTGGACTCCAGTACAGTGGACAAGTTAGTGGACGAGAGGATCCGGACGCTCATACCCCCTGGGTTGTTTGAGGGGTTAGCTGCTTGGAATGCGGGAGGTCAACAAGGGCCCATACACGTGCCCAGCTTCAGCGGCAGCAACTCAACCATGAACCGGGCCGTGTCGCCGGACCTGGTGACCCCACCCAACGCCACCCTGCAGCAGTCGGTCCCTTTTGTCGCACCGACACCCCCTCCCGCGAAAGATACCGAGGCGCCACCACCCGAACGGCCGGAGGAGAATGTTAGGCCGGCCGCCGGCACCGGCGCCCTTGTCTCGACATTAGCCGAGATCAACGCCATCGACAAGGTAACTAATTAATTACTTAGTCCGCGTCATTTTCTATAACTCTGCCTTTTATGACTGCCACCTGATGATGCCCAACATTTGTTCACAAAAGGACACGCCTTGCATACTCCTGCATAGGGTGGTACCCGACGGCGAGTTGAAGGAAGTTGCTGAGGGCATGCTCATACAACCATTGTGCCGTGATATGCACAACAATAGAATGAGCGAGGCCGTGATGAGGGTCAAGGTGACTGAGGTACTGCCTGAGTTTAGTGGCATCGACCCCCCCATGCAACCTCCGGGAGCCGAGAAACACATGCTCCTTGGAAATTGCCCCAAGTGGGTCCTGGAATGGCCGAAGACCCAAATTCGTCTTGGGGGGTTAAGGCGCCGCTCCACCGGCGCCACCTCTAAACCCCGGAAGCCGATCGTTCGGCCCTCGAAGCCGCCACGAAAACCTGTTGAGAAGGAACCGGCGCCACAAGCAGCAGTCGCCACCACCCGGAAGGAACCGCCGGTCGTTGCCACCACCAGCCGCCACCAAAGACTGTTGGGAATGTCTGTACCGCAACAGCCGTCCGAAGCCAAAGACGTTGCACCTCAACTTGATGGCAACGACGATGATGATGAAAATATCGACGTCGATGGCTTCATCAACACGGGCGCGAGCAAAGATTTGTTCATGCCTGCTATGGATGAGGAACCACCCTTCCGCGCTCACGGTGATCAACCTGGTCGTCGCACTACATGCCAGCGCCTGAGTTTTTCTCAAAACACGCCTCCGGAAGCCGGCGATCAAGCTCCAGACAAAACGGGTAACATTTTCAGCCCTGGCACACTGACACGGACGGTTTGCGCGGGGTTCACTGCACCCCCACCATCCCCAGAGAAGATCAAGAAGTCTAAGAAGAGAAGTAGGCAAGGCACCTCTACGAGCCAGCCAGCTCCTAAGGTTATCCGGGGTCATGAAGACATGACATCACCCCGTGCGGATAGCTTGACCCGAGTTCATGTAGCTGGTAAACCGTTGCTGCCTCCGGAGTTGCTCTGCCTCGCAAAAGGACCCATGCTCTCTTTGCATGAAGCTATCTTGATGATGGAGGGCCTGCTTCTTAAAGACAAGAATCCAAATTACCCGGTGTTGACGGTCCAGGTACCAAAGAACGTGGACTTCGTTACTGAAGCCCCCGCCGATCTGTTCTTCATAGCGTTCGAGGACGTCTTCAACCTGTTTCACTCTAGACGGCTGGACTATAACTTGGTCCGCCTATACGCGATCAATATGGCGATGAAGATCCAGAGAGATGTTGCCCCGTACGTCACGGTAGTGGATCCCTACTACATGCGTGACAGTCAGCTGGTGGAAGGATCAACGACACGGGATAAGGCCACGGAGTACCTGAAGAGGTTCATGCTGAACAACAAGAGGAAGAACAACCTTCTTCTACCTTTCTTTCCCGAGTAAGTACACATCCGCTCGCCGCCGTCGTATCTTATGCTTTCTTATAGATTTCTTCCGTTGTTGATCCTTTCCACTGCATTTTTTCCGACTAGGGACAAGTACTGCGTACTCATCATCCTAAACCCGAGGTGGTCCATTGCCACTTATTTGGACACGGGGAGTTCGAGCAATAAGAAAGACTACACCAGAATAAAGGGTGTTCTCGATGAGGCTCTCGAGGGCTACGCCCAAATGGGAGGCCACTTCGAACAAGGACAGACGAACGGGGAATGTTTCTCGCTGAACAACAAACACCGGTTCAGGCATGGGACCCAGTTCGATTGCATGAAGCAGAAGCATGGCAGCGTGAAGGATGCCTTCTACGTCCTCCATCTCATGAAAGGGTTTGTCCGGGATGCACTGAAAACAAAGTTGCCATCTAGTATCCGAGAATGGACCAAAAATGCAGGGAAAATCGCCGAGGATAAGCTTAGAGAAGACTTTCATCTCATCCAGATGGAGTTGTCGCGAATCATCTACGACGATGTTGTGACAGCAAAGGGGACCTTCAACAAAGCCAGTGGTAGGATAAATCATGCATACTCGCAATAAGTGTTTCTTTATTTTCTTTACTATAGACTTATCATACTCAATCTATTTATATTATTAACCAATATATACCTATATTGACACTGCACAAATATTGACATGGTTACAAATATGAACACTAATACATGGTTGTATCCATTTCCAGGGTTGCATCAAAGGCAAATCGAAGAACACCTAGCTCTTCAAAATGACAGCCGGACGTGGACGACGAAAGACGGCTACAAACCGTTCCCGGCGCCGCTCAACAAGAAGACTCCTTGATCAGCAGGACGTGGACGTGTACTCAGTTTGATCCTAGTTTAGGCGGTCGTGAAAACTTCATTTATACTAAGACTTGTGTGAACTTTTGTACCAGTTAATTGTCACTATATATGTATGTATCTCGGGCTCTAACTGATGTAATGACATATTTATCTGTCTGTTTTAATACCGTGTCAAAATATATTACTGTTTCTATTATTTTCTGTATAAATACTGTAATATACATGTATTATTGTCAAATTAATACAGCAAATAATCGATAATACAGCAAATAATCGATAATTCAGCAAATAATTTAGTGGCGCATGGTAAATAATTTTGTGGCGCACCATATTCTGTGGCGCACGAAGCAAGTGCGCCACAGATAAATTATTGTCAAATTCATCACGCATGGACTAATATTTCTGTGGCGCATGAGCAATATTTCTGTGGCGCATTCTGGAAGTGCGCCACAGAATTTTCTACTTTCTGTGGCGCACGGCAGGGTGCGCCACAGAAATAATATTTTTGTGGCGAGAATTCTGTGGCGCACCCACCATGCGCCACAGAAAGCTATTTTGGTGCGCCACAGAAAGGCACTTCCCTACTAGTGTGCGCTCAAGAAAGAACATAAAAGTACATAAAAGGAGGATATAACATGCACTCAGGATAGGACATAACATGCACTCAGACCAGCGCATACGAACGCAATGCAACAATAAATCCATTGCAATACAAAAATGAATGTAATGCAAAATGTGCACTCAAGTCTGTGAAAAAAAGTTCATCGAACATACTAAATGTGATATAGTTTTGAAGAGCTCGCGCGACTAACACAACCATGAAAAGTGATTATGATTTCGTCGTTAGGTTCAAAAGATATCTTGTTTTTCTTGTTTTTTAATCCACAAAAAAGGGTAATTTCCCACCAATCCACCATGTGCCCTTTTCACGAGAGGATTACCTACTGTATGACAATTGGCACGATCTATTTCACACGTGGGTGAATGAACTCCCCACTGTGCGTCACTTGTCACATGGGAAGGCACTAGAATATCAACCTTAAACTATTAAAATTAGTTTCTTTTTAAAAACTTAATTAGCCTTTTATTTACTAATTATATTTTTCAAAAACCTACATGTTCGCCACGACTCATCTGCTTGTGACATATCATTTCCCTCAAGAACCACCTCCCTACATGCACCCATACCCTTGACCTCACTCCCCCACTCACTTTCTACTACTGCTTTGTCCACCTACCATGGTATTGGCAACAAAAACAAAGGCGCATATGAAGTTCAACGTGTGAGTTCAACACGACGATTTGTTGTACGCCTACTACAAAGCGCATCTGACCCAGTACATGCAACGCCTTCCAATATGACGTGCAATGTTTGTTTGCGCTGCTTATTTGGTGATGGTGATGGCTACACAAGACGATGTGGTAGGTTGTAGTAGAAGCTAGATGAGAAGTGCTTGATCATGAAGAGGGAACCAACAAAGACAATGGCAATGTTATTGCATTGCAGCATAAGGTGTATACAGTCTAGACTGATCTTGGCATGCAACTATGCAAGTTATGTTATCAAAGTTCATGTAATTTTTATCAAACTTTTGCAATTGTCTCTATGGTTGAATAGGAATGAAAAATTTGCTCGTATTTGCTCGTATGCTCTCTCCCTCCCACGTTGTGCTCCAAGCCTCTAACTCTGATCAAGTAGTGATGCAGATCTGCAATCCCAGCAATCTGGAGGCAGCCATCGCTGGGTAAGAAAAGTCTGACAAACGTGTATCGGAAGGAGGATATGACAAGAAAATTGAATGGATGCATGGATGGAGGCAATACGATACACTCCTCAGATATATCATTAGGTAGTTAGGCATTACATATTTTTCATACGGAACTATCATGAGTTGGTTGTCTGAGAACCAGCCTGAACGAATATTATTGATCTATGTGACTAGCAAAACAGAATCTAAAACGGGAATTACACAAGGAGATAGATATCACAGTCAACACCGTATGGCACATATTGCAACGCCAGTCCTTTGTCTTCAGAGCCAGAGCTACTATCTGGTAATGGTGAAATTTTCAGGAAGCTGATGCTGCTTTCCAACTTCATATACCTTGGGTGTACACTTTGCAGGTGTACCTGTAATCCCCCATGGCTCACCATCCAGCACCATGGTAGCGAGCATGGGGAAACCCTCCAGCAACTTCAGCTTCGGGCAACCGTCGACCGAGATCTTCCGCAACTTGGAGAAGCCACTGATCTTCTTGAGCTTGGGGCAGTTGAGCACATCGAAACACACAACCGAAGGGAAATTCTCCACGGATGCAAGGAGGGCGAGACCCTCTAGATGCAGGATTCTCAGGTTATACCTGTTGTGGCTAGCAAGTCCTAGGGGAAGATGTGTCAGCCTGCAGTTTACAATCATGAGATGCTCCAAGGCAGGCATGGCCATAGCTTTGCCTTGCTCCTCCTCCCAGTCCCATTTCTTCCATTGAGACAAATCTTTCATGCGTAATACTCTCAAATTTGGGAATGGGCTAGTAACATTTGACCCTCCATCTCTACTTGCCACGCTTTGGAAATCAGGCCCAATAAGATAGATGGCTGGGGCGAAGTTGATTTCCATCTCTTCCAGATTCAGCATCCCACACAAGCCATTGGGAAGTTGGTTGCAGTAGGTCAGGTCAAATAGCTTAACACTTCTCAAGCTCTTAAAGGACGTTGCTACTGGAGCTTGCATCCAATTTGGTAGTCGACAACCAAAGTATCTTTTCATGGTTAGATCATCCAAGCATGGTGGAGGGCAGAGCTCATCGAATACTGCCTCAGCTCGATGTTGCTCGTCCCCTTCAGTTTGCTCCTCTCCTTCTCCCTCCTTCTCAATTTGCTTCTCTGTATATTTCTTATCCTCCTCCTCAATTTTTTCCACCCCTTCTTCCATCTCTGCCTCCTCATCTTTGTAACAGTTCAATTCCAAATATATTAGATGCTTCTTGTTGCTCATAATGACCTTTGCAGCAACTGAACTATCAGGCACATTTTCTAGATATTCAATTGAAAGATCCCTCACATGACAAAGAGGCCCTAATTCTTCTAAACTGCACCATTCCCCATCCATCTTTGCTGGGAATCCAAAAATTGACATCAACTTTTTTAAGCCACCAAACCCCCTTGGTACAATATCAATATTGGACCCTCTTAAGTTCAAATATCTTAAACTCTCTAGTTCTGTAATGTTGTCAGGAAGCTTGTTCAGCTTTACACATTCGCTGAGTGTTATGTGCTCAAGGAACTTCATCTTATGGATGTCATTTGGTAGTCTGGATATATCCGCCCTTTCGATACTGAGGTGCCTTAGGTGCCTCAACTGACACACTGAATCCATCATAGAATCAGACACATCAGATTCTATACTCAATACCCGTAAACCGACAAAACTAGCCAGTGAACCACTAGGCATTGTGCCACATCTTATCATTAAGGTTCTCAGTGATTCTAGATTTTCTAGGATGCTCCACTCTAGTATTGAACCTTCTAGTGTTATAGACAAACGTCGTATTTTTTGGTTAAGTAAAAGAAGATTTCTAATGTCATTTTGCTCCTTTTGAACCACAAGTGCTTCTTCACTAGCCACGAAATGAGCAAAAGAACGGACAACATCATGCATGTTGTAACACCATGTGTTCCAAATTGGATCTTCAGCCTCCAAAAGATTCCTAGCGACCAACTCTCGGTGATAGTCTTCTCCAATTTCTACTAGATCTAGTTCATGTGATTCCGACCTCCCGTCGCCTTGAATAAACCCTTCACTAATCCACATGCTAACAACTTCGTCCAAGCTAGGTGATGAACCCTTGGCAAAAAGTGAGTAGTACAGAAAGCATTGCTTCAACTCTGAAGTTAAATCATCATAGCTCAAGTGTACTGAGAAGTTCAGTTCCGCATGCAACCCATCTTCTTTCCATTCAAGATTCTTTTTCAGAACATTCTCCCACTCGAGTTCACTTGGGCGCCTTGTGCTTAAAAGTCCACCCATCACTTTAATAGCGAGTGGTAAACCATCACATTTTCTAATAATCTTTATCCCCATATCTTTCAGATGATCAAAATCACTCTCACTGCTAACCTGTCAACAATATAAAACTACTTCGTTACAGGTATATATGTAGTTCTCTCTTCACAATTTCATATTTCATATTTACATAAGCTGAAAACAAAACTATGATAAATTAACATCATGCACTACTAATGAGGTGAACTATGATTTTGCTAGTGAAACATGGGAGAAAATAGTACTTCTGAAATACTCCCTCCGTTCCTGAATGTAAGGCGTATAGTTTTGTGAGAAAAAAATCCAAAATATAGGGTTTATTGCGATTTATTCACGATTTTACCCATCCAAAAATGAGTTCCATTCTTGAACGCAGGGATTTTACTGATTGTTTTCATTTGGTTGCTATTAGGGACTCCTCTCTTCCGAATTTTTTCAGAAACAAATGAGTCCACCATATGCGAAATACCTATGTCTTAATATTCGTGCAGAAAACTATACCCCTTACATTCAGGAATGGAGAGAGTAGTTTAACTTCGAAAGTAAAATCAGAAATGTGTTGTATCCATAAATATATTTCAAATTTGAAAAAAAGTGTGTTTAAATTAACTAAAAGTGAAATTTTGCTGAAAATTAATTACCGCTGACAATATAGCTAAAACATAAAATTTATAACCCATTAACATATAAAGAACATGAAAATGAATTACAAGGATCATATTGAAAACACAGACATAACATGAGCTCAGGACGGGACAAAACATGCTCTCATACCAGTGCATCGAAATGCAATGCAGCGAAAATCCACTGCAGAGTAAAATAATGCAATGCAAACTATGCACTCAAATCTATGCAAAAAAAAAAAAATCGTCGAAGCATATTTATACGAATATAGTTTTAAATGGACCGTGATTTGATAGTTTGCTATCTTTTTCGTGTTTGAATCCATGAAAAAGGAGAAAAACCAAACAAATCCACAACATGACAAGTGGTGTGTGGTGGTTCAACCGTGGGTTAGAGGCTCCACACAACGTTCCACCTGTCACACGTGGAGGGACTAAAAATCAACCTCCTTAAAAGGGCACTCTTAAACTAGTAAAACCGTACGTTTTCCATTTGAACATTTAATTATCCTTAATTGTAACAATTATGTTTTTCAAAACATGCCTTTTGGTGCCATCTATAAATATTTTTTGAAGGAACTGATTTATTACCCTAAACAACAACGCCACTACTGTCAACCCCAGGTTCCCACGCCCCTTCTACACGCTGCCATATCCTTTCCCTCAAGCTCCAGTCCTCTTAGGCCATGTACAATGCAAGGTGCTTAGATAGGTGCTTACAAAAATAAACCAAGTTTTTTCATAAGCACCGGTGCCTATTCCTATAGGAGGGGTGCCTAGTTAAGCATTTGTCTAGTACAAATAAGCACTGGTGCTTGGACAAAAATCGGTTTATTTTTTCTAAGCACCTCCATAAGCACCTTGCATCGTACATGCCCTTACCCTACTTGTACCCATAACCTCGACCTCACTCCCCACTCACCTTCAAGTACTGCATATGACTTTCATGGCACTTCTCAACAGGTGAATTCCACGCGGCGGTTTTGTCGTGCGCCTACTATGTAGCGCATCCAACCCAGACATGCAATACCTACCAATATGTCGTGAAATGTTCGTATGCGCTACTTATTGGGTGATGGTGATGGGCTACACAAGACGATGTGGTGGGTTGCAGAAGAAGCTGAAGGAGAAGTTCTTGATCGCAAAGAGGGCACCATCACAGCCATTGGGTGGCATGCCACTACGCTTGCAGCATAAGGTATCTCTAGCCGATCTCTCAAATGGTTAGAGTAAAAATACTGTTTTTCTCCTCTAAAGTGCACCTAGTCGAACCCTTATAGCCGTTAGAGCAGTAAATGTTTTACTCCAAGCGGTGGCCGACTCTTAAATATACTCGTTGCCCTCCCCACCGCCTTCCCCGTCGCCTTCTTCCCCAAATCTACCCCCACCGGTGCGTCGTTCCCTACTCCGGCGTCGCCCTGACCCCATGGTCGGATCCTCCTGCCCTCGATATGAAGAACGCGGCGAGTAGCGCTAGCAGTATGAGGCGTACAAGTCGAGAAAGACCAACCCCGGAGTCGGGCCATCTGGTGCGTTGGTTATCGAACTTAGTAGATCCGACAACGACGACGTGGATTGGGATGCAGTAGCAGCCGACAACAACGCCGAGTGGTTTGTGGGATTTAGTTTAGATTTCGTCAAAAATTGTAATGTAAATTATTCTAGTAGTTTGAATCTAGTAATATGAACTAGTTTGAATCAATTTGCGTTCAAATGTTTTAAGAGGTTAAGTTTAACGGATCGGTTAGAAACAACTATTTTTTAGAGGAGCAAATTTTAAGGGATCGGCTAGACATGCCCTAAGGTGTCTACAATATAGATAGATCTTGGCATGCAACTATGCAAGGTCTGTGATCAAAGTCCATTTAATTCCTATCAAACTTTTGCAGTTGTCTCAATGGTTGAATAGGAATACAAAGTTTGCAAGAATCCAAAGTCTACCAGTATGATTTTGGAATTTAGCTTTGAATGTTGCAATATCCATTGCATTTTAGGGAGATACTTCGTGAACCTACACATTTATTATTCTACATTTTTGCTGAAATGCTTCCCTGGGTTGTAAAATATGAGATAGGAAGTTTGTAGATGGAAGCATGTAGTTCCATGCCTCCAAGGAGGGCAGAAGACTTGCTTATATTGGTCACATAAACATCTTAGAGCTTGTTTGGATTGGAGCCTTGGGCTGCCCATCCAAAAAATTGGTCATTGACCAGGCTTTCTTACCCGTTTGGATTGCTACCAAATATTTGGCATGCCAATCCCGTCTCAGCTCCTCTAGTTGATTTAAGGGCCAATTATTTGGCAAGGTGCTGGCACCCGAATCCTTTGCCAATTATTTGGCTTGCCCTGGTTTGGCAGGGCTAGCACAGGCATAAACCAAACAAGCCCTTACACTCCCCAAATCTCATCCATATAATCATAAGTATAGTCTGAAATACGGCTTCCTCTTCAATTATGTTGGAAGGACACATGCCCAATACATTATTTTCATATAAAATTTTATGTTTGTGTTGAGCCACTTGCTTTGGTGGGCGGTGCACTATGCACATTAGCGCGCCTAACCATGTAGTACTATTGTGAGACTATTCATATCAAACTACTTGTCCTTTTAGGATCTATACTTGGGTCTACTACTATAGAAGAATTATCAGCTCTAGTCGCTAAGCCATGCATTTGCACGGGATATAAGTTCTAACTTTGTATGACCATACTTATTGAAGCACTTTGTTTCTATGTTAATATACTCTTTGGAATTACCCATTCCTATAGAAGAGAAAGACAATTGAAATTTAATCTTTTGATTTTAGTATTTTACTACCAATGTATGGCCGTGAAGAGTTAAAATATATGTGGTGGAATTGATCTCAAGCCACTCGCGCAAAATTTTAATAGGCAAAACCACATCCGCCCTAGAGATTAGCGTAAAATCACAAAACCACTACGTAAACCTATACTTTCCTATGCATTTATGTGTGGCGCACGCAGGTGGAAAATTAGTACAATAATTACCAAATTAATAAGCAGTGGAGAGCAAATTAATTAGTTTGGCAGCACTGAGTTACTGACCTCTCGCAGCGGCAGCTGTTTCTTGAGCAAGGACCAGGCATCTTCATCTTCTAGTTTTCTGACACGGAGCAGGACGCCGCTGGAGGCTCCCATCCTCCGAACAACATCTTCCTTTCTAGAGGTGACCAGGACTCGGCTCCCCGGTTGTGTAAAACTGGCATTAGCAACGGGGACTTGGAGAATGTCCTTCCATGCTGAGTCGTTCCATACATCATCCAAAACCAGCAGAAACTTGTTTGCTGAGAGGGCCTCGGTGAGGGTCCGCTCGAGGATGGACTCGTCCTTCTCCTCATTGTGCATCCCCCGGCGTGGCTTATGGCGGACCTTAGCAGCTCCACCTTGTCGAACTGCTGAGTGACACTCAACCATATCTTGGTTTTGAACTCTTCCTTGATGGTCTCGCTCGCGAAGATCTTCTTGGCGAGGAAGCTCTTGCCCATGCCGCCCTGGCCAACGATGGCCACCACCTTAAAGTCTATGCCATCTTGGGCGGTCAGCTTCTGCAAAAGCTGCTCTTCATCCTCCTCGATGTTCTGCCCCACGGCTTCCGACTTATTGAACCCTGATGTCGTCTTGTTCCTGAGACGATGTGACGGATTTGTCAGCTTCCTTTGTTCCTGGTAAGAGCCGAGGTTGATGAAATTGAGCTTAGCGGCATCCTTGCGGATGGTGTCCAGTTCCTCGTTGAGCTTCTTGATGCGGCTGCCCGTCTCGTGGGCGAACACGGGGTTCCGAATGCAGAACAGCAACGGCTGGAAGCAGCCCTGCAGCTTCTTCTTCAATTACCCTCCAAGACAACTTGAACGGTTGGAGGCACCGCCGGCTGCAGGACGCTTCTCCGGTCGCTCCATGGCCTCGAGCTGGCAGAGCTCAAGGATGTCGGTGGCCTCGTACATGACATCCTTGAGCTTCCCCACCCACGCCTTCACGCTCTTGTCGGTGATGCATTTCCTGTCGGCATCGGTGAGGTAGTCCTGGAGGTACACCAAGTTGCGGTTCAGCTTCCTGATTTCTCCTTCAACGCCCAATAGCATGCTCAGTTCTTCTTCGGTTATGTCCGCGATCATCTTCTTGACATAGGGCGCCAAAGCATCCAGGACAACAGCCATGGCTGGTGCTTCCTGCAGGTTAATCATACAGATTAACATATAGATTCATGGATATACATATATGTAGACTGCTCGAAAATGAATGGCGTCTAATTAAGCTGCACATAAACAGCAGGTAGATGCATCATAAAAAGAGGAACAAATAAGCAACTAATTGTCACCTCAGTTTGCTGCAAGGGAGGGGAATTTCGGCTCTTTCTAAGAACAGCCAGTAGGGAACATGTATATATAGGAGCAATGTGGAACTTGCTGTTAGCTTGCTGTCCTTAATCAAGAAAGGAATTTGGTACGTACCGGATATGACAGGTACCCGCAAGGTATCGTTATTGCATGACACACACGCATGGACATTTTGCTTTGCATGAGCATGACACACACGCATGGTACTAAATAATACTCCCACTGTTTCATAATATAATATGTTTCATATATTTCAATACGGACTACATATGGAACAACAGGACAACAGCTATAGCTCGTGCTTCGTGCAGGTTAACATATAGATTCATGGATGCATATGTAGATTGCTCGGAAATGAATGACGTCTACTTAAGCTGCACATAAACAGCAGGTAGATGCATCATAAAAAGAGAAACAAAATAAGCAACTAATTGTCACCTCAGTCTGCTGCAAGGGAGGGGAATTTAAGCTCTTTCCACGGGCAGTATTCAGCGGTGAAGGGCGAGATGAATAGGCCAACAGGGAACGTGTATATAGATAGGAGCAACTAGTAGGCCTTGGCGTGGCGGCACGCCGCGCCCGTGCCGGTCGAATCAGTACCAGCACTTTGGCAGAGCCAGGGGACACACTTGTATCGCATCGAAACAAACTCTACACAATCAAATTCGAACATAAACGCCGATCCATTGATACTTTGACGAAACCGAAAACAGGAAACGAAGTTTAAAACTTCTAAGACAAAAAGAAAAGCGAATCGAACCGATCTACTGATAGAATACGTCGTAGTCCTCATCCTTTACGCCGTTGATTGTGCCCGCCTCCGCCTCGTTGGCGTCGGGACCGAACGCGTCGTCTTCGTGACCTCCATCCTCGTTGCTCAGATCGAGAAGAGGCGTCCCTGTGATCCTGGCGTGGTCAACGAACGACCACGCGCAGGCCTTCCTGAGCAGCATCGGCGGGACGTCGTTTTTCGACGCCTCAATGGCGGCGGAGATGCCATCGGGGTCATCGGGGTTAGCGTGCTCGAGCTGCGCCGCTCGGAGCTCCGCCAGCAATAAAGAGCAAGAATCCATCTTCACTTTTCTGGACGCCGACGCCAGACGGCGAGAGCCAGAGCGAGAGCCGCTGCCGATGGCGAGTGCGTGGGAACCCGGCTCTGACTTTGGAACACGCAGCGGCGCCGAGCTGGCGTACGGCGACGAGCTGCGTGTGAAGGGAGAGGATGCGCCTGACAACGATGGCGCCGAGCGGAACGACGAGCCCGAGCGCGAGGGAGACAGCGCCGGGCTCCTTGGTTCCCGACGTAGTGAGTAGTCCTCGGGCTGTGGCGTCTCCAATGGCTCGCCCCCAGTGGCGATGTGGGCGAGGACGGCGTCCAGGGTGTGGCCTGGCACGCCCCAGAAGGCGTACCGGCCTTCTGTGTTCTTCCCGTCGCGTGGCACCGGTCCGGGTCCGTCCCACCGAGTCACGCGGTCGGCGTGGATTTGCCGGAATTCTGCCTCGTATCGGTCGGTGTTGGACGGCCTCCACTCGTCCTGCTGGCGTTGCTCGGCGGTGAGCTCGTGCTAGTAGTGGCGACGGACATGTGTGTCCTAGTCGCGGTCGCGCGGTCACGGCGCGTCAGGCACAGCCACGCCGCTAACGTCAATCGACCAGCGGCCCCGGGCACGCATGTCCGGTGGGCACGGATAGCACGCACGGAACAGCGCCTCGGCCTCGTGCTTGAGCAAAGTCCGAGGGCCAAAACCGTTCGCCGCCGCACCGCTGCACCGCCTTTTCAACGCCATGGCTACAGACAGTGGAAATGGGAGGCAACTGGATGAGAAACAAGATGGATGAAGCAGGGCAAGACGCGTGCACGGCGAGGCCAACACTGGGAAGCTTTTTAATAGAGGCGGAGGTGGATGGGCCGACGCGCGTCTTGGAACGGTAGTCGTCTGTAAGCACTAAACTCTGACCGCACCGGCGATTCGCTTGTCATCTCTAATTAATGCAGGAAACGCAGACTGGCCGTCGGAACCACGCACAGTGCCAACCCGATCGAATAACCACGGTCTTTTCACGTCCGAGTAGAAAGGCGTATGGGATAAATAAAAAATGTGTCCGGAGAGCGATGGACCTAACATTTTTGCTAGTGTAACGCACCGTCTTCCGCCTGATGATATTTCTCGCCTGCCGCCTAGACCAGACTATAACCCCCACGCGCGACGGGACTATTAATTCCCGTCTAGCGAGATATTTCGCCTCTATCCGTGCGGTGACCGCCGTTCCCATCGTCCACCGCGCCGCATACCCGTCATAAAACCCTGCCTCGACCTTTAAAACCTCCGTGCGCCCGTTCGTGAACCACTTGCAATCCCCACGACAATGCGAACAATTAATTGCAAAACCCTTCAACGTTTAAAATGAATCCACTCTAAACCCGTTCGTTGCCTGACGCCTACAGCTGGTAGAAAACCCCTAGAGCAAATCTAAAGACTCGCCTAGTTAGGCCTGTCGCCTATTGCCTAGTTTTTCCTATATTCTCCTGGCTAGTACGGTTGCCGACTTCCGCAGCATCGCCTGTCGATCTCCGGCTAGTTACGCCTTTCGTCTCCCACCCAAACTCATCTGGTCCCCCACGAACCCGTGTCTCCCGTATCCGTGCGAGCGAAACGTCAAAAAGAGAATACCTCTGAGCCGAGTTGCCAGGTTCAACGTGGCGACACACTCGTCAGACGACGCGTGTACAGGTCCGCCGCTACCGAGGGCATACATACGAGCACGATCTTTGCTCTGCAACACCCCCTATAGACTTAGCCGCTAGCCCACCACCGGGTTCTTCTGTCTACTGCCTAGATTCATTTACCCGACTAACGCCTATCCATGATATATGTTTCCGTGTAGCAAATATTCTTATTTCCCGCCTCGACTCATCAGCCGCCGTTCGCCTAGCCAGGTTCACCGTTTCACACCTCGTGTAGCCCTGCGCCGCTACCTCCGTCTCCGTCTTGGCCGCACCCAGTCTGCCCTCATCGCGTGGTACCTCCAACCGTGGACATAAATTATCAGGCAATCACGGATCTAGCATGCAGTTAGGTCCATAACGTTGACCACACACATACAACCTGAATAGTTTACAACCAGGGGCACGCACCATTGATCCAAAATACAGAGGTTTACATAATTTCCTCGCAACCATTTCTCCAGTCTCGCCTAACAACGGCCGAACACGATTACCTTCGATGGAAGGCACATTGAAACACCTCCTGGACCGAGGAACTATACTTGTAGACTTCGATGTCAAAACCACCGTCATCATACCCAAAAACAACAAGATCACCCACGCCTAGGTTCCTTTCCTTGACAAATTCCATCCAGCCCTTGAAGAGAACAAGGTGTTCCTCAAACCATTGGATCTGCACGAAGTACTCGCAGCATCTAGACCAGCGGATTGGTACAGAGGCCCTGAGATGTGGGTGAGACTTGAATTTCTTCAGGCCCAGCTTCGTCCGCAGCAACGGCTTGAGTTCTTCAGGAATGACAATAGCCTTCAGGTCGGAAACGGCGAGTTCAACGTAGAAGCGCCGTGGCCCTACGTAGGACGCTTCGTTTCCCTGTCGTGGAGGACGGCCCCTCTCTTTCTCTCCATCAAAGCTTCTCTTCTCCATCTTCTTCACAGCTTCCTCGAGACCATGCACAACCACTTTTCGAACCGCAGGGTTGCGGTAGATGCAGTCCCGACGAGGCGCTGGAGAAGCAGGCCTCGTATAATGGAGCGCCTCCGTAGCCTGCAAACCCACGGGCAACTGAGTTAGCCGTTCTGCGGCGACACTCGCGAGGATGTAAATCTAGACGAGGCTGTCCAATGCAACCGTGAAAGCGTCGGCCGCACTGTCCATCTTACGATTACAAAGAGCAGTGACATTGGCCACCGAACCGAGAAGCCGGCAATCAGCCTAACATCACAACAAATGGAGGAATTTAACTACAGAAGTAAAGTGTGGCAAACGATCAAAAATCCCCTACAAGTGTATATTCATGTCCACCACATCTAGCGCAAGCCTAACGAAGCCTGCCATAACACTTACACCGGTGGTCACGTATGTCAACCGACAAACTAATCGAACGCAAGAACCTCTAAGTACATACTGAGAAACGGAGACTCACCATCGGAGACGACTCTGGCTCTTTATCCTTCCGTTTCCTTGAGGTGGTCATCGCTGAGTTCGATGCCCATGCTACCGTCGTTGATGCCGAGCAGCCAACACGGAAGCTGTGGATAGAGAAGTTCCATACGGGGCAAACGCGGACGCCCCAGCGGCTCCAGCGCCTGATCCAAACTCCAATAGAGACGGCGAAGCAGGGGGGTACCGCGGCCGACCGCTGAATCCCGTCGGAGGCCCGTGCGGGTGGGAACTCGACGCAACGTCGTCCCCGGCCCCGGGCCCTAACGGAGACAGCGAAACAGGGGCATACCGCGGTGGACCGATGAATCCGGCGGGGGGCCATGCGGCTGGGAACCCGACGCGCCGTCGGACCCAGCCCCGAGCCCCAACGGAGACGACGAAGCAGGGGCGTACCACGGCGGTCCGATGAATCCCGGCGGGGGGCCGTGCGGTTGGGAACTCGAGGTACCACCGGTCTGGATCCCAGATCCGCATCCTAACGAAGACGGCGGAACAGATGTGAGGTGCGGCCCACCGCTGATTCCTGGCAAAGGGCTATGCGGCTGGGAGCCCGAAAGGCGCCGCCATCACAGGCCCTCGAATGGCGCATCCACTTCGGGGACCGTACATGCCACGCTTCATCATCTCGCCTCCAGCTGCGGCGTGGCTAGACGGCGCCGCGGCCCGAGCATCGAGACCCGTTCGTCGCGCAACGGGCGACGGCCAATTGATCGAATGAAGGCGCGTGGGGTTAACGGCCGAGGTGCCGTTGGGAGCTAGCCCCGCCGGGGACCCGTCGTCGACGCGCGCAGCCATCGGGGATGGTCGGGAGGACGCCACAGTGCCACGATCTACGCGCGGCGGAGCCAGAGGAGACGGCGTGCCGGCCATCGGCTCGTCGGTCCCGGTCGGACGGCTCGCTAGGAATCGAGAGGTCCAGTTGGGCATTGACAGGATGGAACGAGAGAAGAAGTGAAGGGGCCGGCAAAAATCGATATATCTCCCGCTCGAATGGATTGGTGCAACTGACCGACGGTTTTGCCATGCATCGCGATTGACAGGGCCTCTTTCGCCGCAACACCCAACCCACGCCCTTGGATTGGCCCAGCCCAACGGTGCTTCAAGGCACACGCCAGCCTGGCCCAAATTCACGTACAGTCTACCGAACACCTTGCATACTCGGTTAGCGGCCAACTTGGTACACGGACGCCGACTAATAGAGACAGACAAAGAAAGATCGGCGCCTATCTTGCATTCGCACCACCGGGCGGTAAAAGCACGCACACGACGCGTAACCAATGGGGCACTCTTCCTGACACGGCGCACGCCAACCCAACATGTGCCGCCCGTGTGTACGATGCTTAAGATGCAAAAGAGCAGGCGTAAAGAACACCGACACACCAAAGCCGGAGGCATCGACAGCAGGGAGACACGGCAGAACCAGGGGACGCTACAAGATGCAAGTCCCTGGCCGTGGAGGGACGCACGAGGCACGAGGCATCCGCATCAGAAAGTCGCAACCTGAAACCAGAGGGGCGTCAAAGAACGAAAGAGCAAAACAAGCGGGATACACGAAATGGTTCACGCCCGCACGAAGCGTCCGCCTTGAAAAGCACAAGGCGGGAGCCCCCAGCAGGCGTAAGACACGAGACAGTGAACACCACCGCTGCGGAGTCGCACGACGGAAGACAAGGAAGGGTCGCAAAAAGAACGGTGGCAGTAAGCGGGCAACCCGCAGCCGGGGTTGCCAGGAAAACGGGAGGAGCGAACCGGTAGTGGCACGACACGGGAACCGCGGGGCCGCCTTGACGCGAGAAGCGTCATTGGCATGCTTAGTTGGTAGATGTACCACGACGATAATGGCTTTGACGAAAAGAGCAATTGTTCAAGACATTGGATGGCCGCCCCGTCTCACTTTCCGAGCACGAAACAAAGACGGCGAGCACCGAAAAACAAAGACGGATATACCAGTTTCATAATAGTTGAGCCACATGGCTTACAAGACAGGAGATCCTCAATCGCTGTCCACCGGGACAGGCACCACTGGCACACGATTAAGATCCTCGGACAAACCGTTCGGCAGCTACGCGAAAACCGAAACACTAAACAGCAGCCCTTACGTCTCGGTTAGGTGTAAATGAAACGTGTACAACCAAAACCGCTCGATGCTTCCATAATCAGGGGCAAATACACAACAAACAACAAGATAAAGCCAGACGTTCCATCTTCCTCAAACTTGGCCCTTAACATAGGCTTACGATAATAGTGCAACTACAGCTTTCGGTTTCTCGAGGGATCCAATCACTGCTCGGTGGACGTGCACCGCCTTTTACACCGGGCACGTTGCCGGCGCCTCTTTCCTGACGAATACAAAGGAAAAGGATCGCTGATCAGCCAGACTATAGTGGACCTGTCTCGGACATAGTAGCCGTGCTCTGGCCAAAAATCAGAGTCGTACTCCTGATCGTACGGATCAGGAGGGAGGTCACACCGAGGCAGCCGTGGCAAGATAGTAAACGTAGGCCGACGGTTGACATGAGGGGACGTCGGCGGAGATACGGGCGGCAGCTCCTTGGAGACAGTTGTCTCCGTAAGCGGAGCCGACTCTCCGGAGACGACCGGCGTCGGTGGCAGCCGCTCCTCCTCCGCGGCATGCCTTGTTGGGTCGAGGCAGAGCGAGCGAAGCCTAGTCCCGATAGAACCCGTGCCTTCACGGAGAGGGCCAAGGACGTCGAAACGGGCGCCGTCGATTTCAGCAGCATCTGCTTGTTCCATAAATCGTCCCTGTGGGACGCCATCGTTCTCCCTTTCGCGGTTCCTTTCGTCGCCGTGCGGGTCCCTCTTCTCCCGAGGAAGAAGCTGGTGCAAAAACGGGATGGCACCTGTTCTTCCCCAGGCCCGCGACCAACCTGTCTGCGGAGACGCGGTCGCACCGTCGTGCCTCGTTGGCCATAGAAGACTGTGCCACGGAGTTCCCTTCCTTTGCCGCGTCTAGGCCCTCGTGCAATGCGCGATGATGTCGGCGGTGATATTGTTCGATCTTGCGTAAACGAAGGCGATCCATCGGTCACCGGCCTTGCTCCTACAACAACGCCAATAGTGCTATTAGATTCGACGGAGAGAACCAGACGATACAACACACACCTGCACAGTCTAGAAGTCCGCGCAGGGGCAGACCCCCAGCCTCCATTTATAGCAGAGATCGACTCACCTCGAGGTGAACGACGAAGGCCTCCTTTGTGCGGTGAGCGATGTAGCCGCCGGCGAGAGAACGAGGGACACAGACCGGAGCTGTTCAGCGATTGGCGGTAGATGGCAGCAAGTGGAACTAAAAATCTAACGAAGCGCAAAGGAAGGAACACATAAATCGAGAAGCCCGAGAGGCCTCGTACTGGATGGGCGCGGGGAAATAAATAGGCAGTACCATTAATTTCTGGTACACACGTGGCGCTGGATGGATTTAGAAATCCGGTTCAACAGGAATGCCCGCATGGCCTAGAAAGATAAGAACCGAACCACATGACCGTTGCCGCATGTCCGCAGTCACTGCTGGCAACCTAACCACGAGGCAGCAACGTATTGCACACGTCAGCCACAACGAGTCGGTTCCCCCGCACACTGGATAACCCGCTGCAGCCTCGACCCTCCCCTCATGATACAAACCACGGACAACTTGAAAATCGGGCGGCGTCGCACTGGTGGCTGACCAGCGCGCGCTTCAGGAAAAGTCAATGAACCATGCGTCGACTACTCTAGGTGAACAATAAGCTACCTGCAGGTTTTACTCATACGAAGTAACACGCGTGCAGCCTATATTTTTCATTGAAAGCAAGTGGTCATCTACCCTCGATCCGCTCCAACGCTTGCAGGCTAATACGCTGCTCACCTGACAAGACTGCCGCTTGAACGACTGCCGATAAAACAAGGCTGACAGCGGCATACAAAGCCATCACAAGTACCGAAAATCAAGGGCATAGATAGCTCGCCCGCAGCCGAAACACGACGCTCATGACAGACAAACCGGAAAAACTACAGACCACACAACACTGCAGCCCATAACGGCAGACCACAACGCCACAACCTATTACAGCAAATTCCTTTCCGTAGCGCGATTCGCCAACAAGATATTCAGAAAATTAAAATAGCAGCGAAACACATAGCCACTAATAGATCCTCCGAGCCAGGAAGACACAAACGGACCATCGTCCCGTCTACAACGGACTCACAGTGACTTCCTCGTCACCACGACTTTCTCTATGATTCTGGATACCTGCTGAGCCACTCGCTGATGCTCGTTCTTCGGGACGCCGGGCCTCACGTACTCCGTGCCCTGAACGTCGGGGAAGCACACGTCTGGATTGTATATAACCAAAGGAACCACGCTGTTGTTCTCACCAAAAGCTCCTCAAATCGAAGACCGCTCTCCCTAACTCGCACCTTAGACCGAAAGCTCTATGCCGCAGCACCTCATTGGTCCTCTCCTGCCCACAAACAACGGCCTCGAGAGCTTCACAGTCCTGCTGGCAAACATGTGCACAACCACGCGCCGCCACCAACGATTTATGTAAGTAATCCAGCGCAAGCATCGGCTCCAACCCTGGTGCAAACCATTGGTAACAAAAAAAGCGACACCACCGGCAGCACAGGAAATAGCATAACGCGGTACCACACAGGCGATCACGGTAACCAGACAGTGGCCAAGGCAACTCATACAAAGAATCCAAACAAGACGAACCTATGACAGGGTACGAAGACACGGACGAACAACTGAAAACAAACAGCTAAATACTTAAATGAAGCGCCGCATGCCGTCGATCCTAGGCGGCGCCTCCCTCGCTCCTCTTCTCGAACTCGCACCCTTCCGACACAGTGTCCTCATCGTCATCATCCTCTTCTCACGAATCCGACGGCTCGCCAGTCGGCGCTACCGGTACCTCGTATTCTTTGTAATACACCGAGGTATTGACCATGGAGGCGACACGAGTAGCATAACACGACACGGAAGCAAGAACCTTCCTTGGATCTATTTCAGTGCCATCGTCATAAGTCTTCGGCATGGCTTTAGTCACGCGCCAAAGGCAAGTCTCCGGATGATGGGCCACCACAAGACCAAGCGCCGTCTTTGCGCCCCCCCCCCTTGCCGCTGACCGAAGGATATCATCATGCCTAATAATAGCCACCCTCATTAGATCATGCAACGCAGCGAACACCACCCTGCCACTGGACTTGGAAGCGAAGCAACGGCTAGCAAACTCCTGCCCATCACAAACAGTCCGGCCGATAATGGTACCGACATGCGCAATGCGGACGAGACGAGGAGACGAATCATCAGCATCACCATACCCAGCAGGCACTGCAAAAACAAACAATTAGTGCCCAGACACACCCCGCGGTGCAGCGCGTCGGAAGCAAAACAACTCACCAAGAATCTCGTCGTGGATAGCCCGCGCCTCGTCCAAGTGGGCCGTGAGAGCATCCCTTGCCAACCTAGCCGCATCGCGATCAGCGGCATGCCGACCACGGAGATCTTCCAACTCAGCATGTAGCCGGGCCAGCTCTACGCTGCTAGCGAATCCCTTCGCAGCTAAATCTTCGGCGTGCCGCTCGGCCATACGGTTCAGCTCTGTGTCGTGAGCAAGCTGCCTTGCAGCCAAATCTCCGGTATGGCGCTCTTCCAGTTCCCGAACCTGGCCGGCCAAACCGGAACACTCGTCGCGTAGAGTTTGCACCTCGTCGGAATCACCAAGCACGGCTCTCGCAGGTGTCGTCATTTCTGCAGAAACAAACAGCGCGCGTGAGCAAAAAAAGGAAGGCCAAACGGAACTAAACGCACGCAGAACCGAGATAACAACCCTCCTCCCTCCTGTGAGACACTTCCGGGCCAGTAACAAGGGCGTCCTTCTTTTTCAAGGATTTCTTGAGGTCGTGCCTGTCCCTGTTTTTCGCGGCAAGAGCACACTGAAGCCTAGAATTTGCAGCGAGACAGTCCTAGAACAAAACACATCGCCAGCATGGTCACACCATCGTCGAACAACAGCAAAGCGAGAAACATGCATCCACCACAGAAATGGAGCCCAAAAAATAAATCAAAGCGGCAAATAAACCTACTGTCGGGGGAATAATTAACCCGCGACTTATTCAAGGCCAAAGAATGGCGACTTAACCTTCATGATCACCTATTATTGGGCCATGTGAAGATGGGCCGACCAAAGATCGCGGCCTACCAAAGGAAGGCTCCAGAAGGTCGGTGATAACTTGCCTTGGAAGATAAGAAAGCAATCGGCTTCGTGTAGAACTCTTGTAACCTGACGAGCCTCTGTGTATATAAGGGGGACTCGTAGGATTTAGAGGGGGTCGAGCTATCAAGCCTTAAACCCTAGTTCATACGGCGAGTACCAGATCGGATCGCCTCCATTGTAACACCACATATATCATATCAATACCAATCTAGGGGAGGCAGGAAGTAGGTCTTTACCTCACTTTGAGGGGCCGAACCTGGGTAAATCTGTGTTCATCTTTGTTCCCGCGATCCCAAGCTCAGAGACGATTGACTCGCGTAATCCATGACATCTGACGTGACAAACCCACGACAGTTGGCGCCCACCGTGGGGCCTGCGGTCAAGAGCGTCACGTTCCGCGCAGGATCGATGAAAGGAGCTGAAGATCTCGCTGTCAGCCGCATCATCGCGGTCGACGGCGCCCCCCTCACTGACGATTCAAGCTGGGGGCCGGAAGCCAATCACCTGGAAAACGGCTGAGTCATCCCGTTTGGATCTATCAACATCTTCATCGGTTTCATCGGTGGCAGATCTGTTAGTTCAGTCCAAGAAGGCGACTCAACAGAAGAAGTCACCGACGGAGAAGGAGAGTTCGTGGAAAGTATGGACTCGCAAGAGTTTGGGTCCATCATACCTGCCCTTGAAGAAAGCTACTGGGACTACGCACCGGAAATCACCTCAGCGTCAGATCAAGAGGCGCTGCCAATCAGGATCTACATGGCTGAAGGCGCAGGAACGTCGGGAACAGCGGGAGAAGAAGAAAGAGTCGCACCACCCAGCAACCCGCTGCTTGTCCCAGTGTCGGCCACAAACGCTGCCGTTCGTGCAACAGAAATTGAGGCCGCAAGGGCCGAGCTCCTGTACGAGGTTCGGAGGATGGAAGAAGAGCGCTACAGGCTCGAACAGGTGAACCAAGGAATCCAACAGGAGCGGCAAAGGATAGCCGCGCTTGCCGCGACTCAAAGACAAGTTGACTCGCAGGCACAGGCGCGGCGACTCAGCCAACGGTAGAGTTCCCACCCACTCCAGCTGCAGGAGCTGGAGCCCAACCAGTCGCAAGAATTTTGGAACCAACAACTATCCAGGAAGCCCATCAACAACCAAGGAGGTTTCACACGCCGCAAGGCCACTACCAAAGCCCCGTCGACAACATGTATGCTGCGGCTAATATCTTGACACAGATGGTACCAACAGGTGACGATCCAATCAATGCTGAAGCACGGCGTGCGATACAGTTGTTAAGCACTGCCGTCTTACAGCAAGCTAACAAAACAGAGGCCGAAGAGCCGCTGCCTACCGTACCGGCCGGCCACAGAATTGCAGCGGAAAGAAGTGTCCAGAGCAGGCCACCGGAGGACATACCAAGAGTCGCGCAGAGGCAGCAAGAACAAGCTGCAGAAGCACATGCTATCATGCCAACGATGCAGACGCGGCTCGTGGAAGTTAACAACCCTACGGGCACATCCACAGTTTTGTCCTCGCGACTCAAGGGTCCGGCATGTTTCACCGAGAAGATCAGATCGGAACCTTTCCCTGAAGATTTCAAAGGACCACGCAAGGTAGCAAACTACAACGCCAGCATGGATCCTACCACCTGGCTAAACAACTACGAGATGGGGATGAGTATTTTAAATGCTTCAGAAGAGATATGCGCAAGGTACCTCAACATGATGCTGGAGGGCGCGGCTCACATATGGCTACAAAACCTACCCCCCAACTCTATAAATACCTGGGAAGAACTGAAAGATGCTTTCATCAAAAACTTCCAAGGAACCTGCAAGCGACTCTGCAATATTGAAGATCTAGAGCGTTGTGTTCAGAGGGAAGGCGAATCAAGTCGCCATTGGATGAGAAGGGTGGCAGAAATAATACACTCTTCAGACAACATACCTCCAAGTTCGGCCGTCCTGGTTATGGAAAAAAACTGCAAGTTTGAGCCACTGGTCCACAAACTGGGCCGCATGAAGGATAAAGTCAAGAGCCTTAGCGAAGTAATGGCCGCAGCTAACAAATATGCCGGCTCAGACAAGACCAGAGACGTGTCAGATGGAGAAGAGGAGAAGGTCGCTGTCGAAGGAAAGAAAAATATCAGCAAACCTCAACAGCAACAAGCTAGTCATAACAATGCGAATCAAAATAAGCGCAAAGTTAAAGAAGCAAACTCTGGACTTGTCGCCAATACACGTGGAGGCTTCAGAGGCCAACGAGGAAGAGGCCGAGGAAACGGCCCTCGTTCAATCAATATGGAATAAGTTTTTAGTCGGCCCTGCGATCTTCACACAGGAGGTGATGGACGACCAGCAGACCATACCAAGGCGCAGTGCAACTATTACAAGAGATGGAAAGAAGAAAGCCAACACAACAGGGGAAACAACCATGAAGGAAACCCTGGTGCGGCTCATGGTTCAGGCGCTGGGCAGCACAATGCGAATAATCCCAAGCAAGTGGGGCAGTACCACACAATAGTTATCAACACCTCCAAGAGGGAAGAGAAATTAAGTCGCAGAAGACAGCAAGTGAACGTCGTGACACCAGCGACCCCCAATTGGCTAAAGTGGTCAGAACATGCAGTGACTTGGAGTCGCAACGATCACCCGCCACAAGTGCGCGAACCAGGGAAGTTGGCACTAGTTGTGGCACCCTATGTAGCAGGATACAAGCTAACCAAATTGCTCATGGACGGAGGAAGCAGCATAAACATCATGTACTACGACACGTTCAAGCGCTTGGGGCTCATGGATTCCAGCCTGCAACACACGACGACCGTGTTTCACGGCATCGTCCCAGGAAAGTCAGCACAGCCAGTGGGGAAGATAACCCTGGAAGTAACCTTTGGGACGGAAGAAAACTTCAGAAGCGAGTTCATATGCTTCGAAGTGGTAAAATTCCAAAGCCCGTATCACGCTCTGTTCGGACGAACGGCCTTCGCCAAGTTTATGGCCAGGCCCTGCTATGTTTACCTGCAGTTGAAGATACCAGGACCAAGAGGGGTCATCATGGTGCACGGCGATAGAGAAAAAGCAATAGAATGCGAGGAAGGAGATGCGGCTTTTGCGGAATCAGCTTGTGCCGCTGAAGAGCTAAAGAACTATAAGTCGCAGGTGGATCCCAATGATGTAATGCCCCGGGAGTTTTCCCCAATTAGTTTTGTTTGTTTTTCTTTTTGGCATCATCATGTCATCATGCATCTTGTTATCACCTTGCATGTTTTGCTAAATAAATAAAAATATTATTTATGCAAACCTTATTTTGTTTTGCAAATAATAAATCTTTCTCCCTCTCTTCCTATTTTAATTAACCCAAAATAGTATTTGGGAATACTTGCAAAACTATTTCAAATCAAAATTAAAGTTTTGTAAATTATTTTGTAAAGGCCTTACCCCTCTTTTATTCCTATCTTTCCTAATTTCTATTCCCACTTTTCTATATCCTTTTATCTCTCTTTTTCTTCCTCTCTTTCTTTTCCTGGAAATTGGGAAAATCCGGAATTCCTACATGGGCCAAAGATGCACCAATCTGGTCCATCTCCTTTTTCCAGCCCAAGCCCACCTCCCCTGTCGCTTTCTTCCTACCGAACCAGAAGAGGAGAGGAGCACGCTGCACGCACATGGCGTGCCGGCCACCACCACCAGCGCCTCCTCCACCTTTTTCCCCTCTTTAAATCCTCCACCCAGCGCCTCCTTGCAAACCCTAGCCTCCCTCCTCTTTCCCTCCGCGCCGCCGCCATCTCTCTCCCTTTTCCTCTCCCTTCTTCCACCTCCTGCCCGAGAGCTCCATGACCGAAGCTTGAAGCTCACAACCTCGCCGCCTCCATGGACCGTCGCTAGCCTTGCCTCCATGTCCAGGAGATGCTCCTCGACGTCCGCATGCTCCACGATCAAGCAATTGTGCTGGGCACTCCTTGAACCGTCGTGTTCTTCTTCATCTTCCTCTCCGGCCGTGCGCCCGCCGTCGACGTCCCCCATCGTTACACGCCGCCCCGAGCCAAGCCGCCATGTCCCGGAGATCCGTGCCGCTGTGCTCCAGCTTCGCCGCCAAGAACAGGAGCCGGAGGAGCCCCAGGACAGCCGCAGCAACCTCGTCTTCTTCCACGACGTCCACGACGACCGCCGGTGCAAGATCATCGATTCCAGTCGCCTCCGTTCGTCCCCGAGCTGTTCGACGCCGCCAACAACCTCGCCGTGAGCCCCTGTGCCGTTTCCCCTCCTTTTCAGTCTCATTTGCGTCCGGTACTCGCCGTTACCCGTGAGCAGGAGCTCCGTTCCGCCATGGACGCTACTCCGGAGCTCGTGCTCGAGCTGCTCCTATGGCTGCTGCTTGTTCTCTTCTTCGGCACAGCACACAGCACACCAGCGCACCCCGGCACACTCACCTGCACCCCTCGCCCCCCTGGACACGCGAGTGTCACCAGCAGCAGTCGCTGCAGTTCGTTGCCGTCACCCTCCCCGTCCGGTTCGGAAGTCTGAAGCTTTTCTGTCTGTTTCTTCAGTTAACGCCACCTCTTGATTCATCTTCGGTCTAACTCAACTCCAATCAGAAACAGCGATGTAGCCCAGTGGCTAGCTCCTCTGTCCAGTACGCAGCAGATCCCCAGTTCGATTCCCACCGGAGGCACCTTTTCCTCTCTGTCTATTTTTCTTTTCCTTTTTATCTTTTGCAGAAAATGTCTATTTTGTAAATGCTATAACTTGGTCATCTTAACTCCAAATAATGCAAGTTATATATCTATGTTTATCAGAGAAATGCACTGAATATTAATATGTCATTCATACTCATGTTTGCATCTTCTAGCTTGTTGTTTATTAGTTTTTGCATGCTCACCTAAATAAATAAATAATATGGAATGTGTGGGCATTTAATTAATTATTGCCCTATTCTATTTAATTTGTGTAGCTCACCCATGCCATGTCTCACATGCTAATCAACATTTAATTTGATGGTTAGGTAAATAACTTGAACTTAATAAATAATTGTTGGAATCTCTGTTCCGCTTAATTTGGCTTAAGTGCATCTTGCCATGTCATGCATCATATCCTGAACATGCCGGATCTTTTGCCGTAGTTGTAAGATGCATCTTTTGCGCTTTCCAGTGTTTGTTGCTTCTTCGCGGTTAAGACGTTGAGATGATGTGAGCAACGACAAGTTCTGCTACCCCTACCGTGTTTCCAGGCAAGCTTTGCTCACTTGCTACCATTACATTGCCTTCCATTCCTGCCGTTGATCTATTGCTATCCTTATGTTACGATGCTTGTGTCTCGATCCTATATACATGTTTACCATGCAGCCTCATACAGCCTTATCCCCACATCCTATTACCTTGTTGCTTGTTTATCTGTTGGCCTTGCGAGTCGTAGCTGCATGCTTAGGTTTGTTGTTGCGAGTCGGTCTTTCTTTTGTATCACCTGCTTAGTATGATAGCCTGGTTCACTTTACTTAAAATAATGACTGTTTGTGGGTTATAACTAAATGATAAGGCACCCGGTGGAAGGCCAATGCGTTGGTGTTTTGTTCTGCTGAGTGTCGCCCTAGGAACTCAGTTCTTGTCCTCTTATCCAAGTACGAGCGCACTATCCACATGTGGGGTCCATGGGAACCCCCTTGACTTAGTACCGGATCTATCAGCTTGTCCAGGAGCCACAACTAGTTCGGGCTTTCCATTTGCTCATATGCATGTGCATGTTACTGATGATGAGAGGTTTGATGATATGGGGGGACATATAGGTGCGGTACGACGCGAAGCGGACTTTCCTACTGTGGTCTGTTCCGCCTAGTGCGTAGTCGCAAACGATTGAGTCCGCTATGGAGGTATCGACCGGACTCTGGACGCGGGTAACAACTCAGATGGGTGGCTCCCTGGACTTGTTGGTAGTGAAGAGAAAACGTCTTGTCGCGACATCCTGCCGACACACCGACGGAAGTGTGTTACTCATGGGCATTAAGGGTTGAACGTGCGTGTGGCTTAACAGTAGTGCACCCCTGCAGGGTTAAATCTTTTCGAGAAGCCGAGTCCGCGGTTATGGACAACTTGGATCGGATGCTGGCTAACAAGATCACAGACAACTTACACCTAATGATTCTAATTAACTTGACTAGTAAGTTAGACTTACTTTCACAATAAGATGTAACTAAAATTTGACAACTGTGTGAGTTTCCCTCGATTGCTTCCTCATACTTGGTTGAGGGGGTGAATCTGGGAAGTGTTATGCTTGGTGTTAGAATCTAGTTGGTTTGGTCGCGCTCTCTTATCCCTCTCCAATAGACGGAAGTTGTAGAGTGTCTCTATAGGTTGTTTAGTGCTGTTGTTGCCGCTCAGTCCACCTTCCCTTACTTTTGGTAGTCTTTGTGTTGGTATCAATTGAGCATTGCTTGCCAGGCGGTTGTGCCTGACCCATCTTTGGGCTGTACTCTTTTGTGCAGTCAACAGGTTTGAAGTCTGACGACGTTAGCTTGGGTATCCCTCCGGCTCGGCCTGGGCAGGGATATGGACGCCATGGTTATCTTCAGGACTCTTAGTCCAATTTGCTTCTTGTCCGTAGTCGGACGCTATTTTGCTTTCGCTGTGCTTTGTATCTTTGTAATGTATCAGTTGTTTCTTGACTCGTTTGAGTCGTTCTTGTATATATTTCTCCTTCTGTTGTTGTTGTGGATTCTTTTCGTGAACTGTTGTAATGTTATCACAATTCCACCCACATAATGCGCATGTTTCGGCGTGCACGTTATGTCTGGTGGGCGACCTAAAGTCGTTATTATGCGGGTTTCGACGGGATCGCTTAAATCTGCATAGTACCGATTTTGGGGCGTCACAAATGACATGAGCGTGGTTACTACGCCATCTGCCGAGCCACCAATGAAGTTCAAAGCGGCCCAAGACACCAAGCAGATAGACCTTGTTCCGGGCGACTCATCTAAGCAGGCGAGCATCGGAGCACACATGGAAAAAGAACAGGAGCGAGCCCTCATCGCTTTCCTTCAGGAAAACAAGGACATCTTCGCATGGAAACCATCAGATATGCCAGGGGTACCAAGGGAATTGGCAGAGCATAGCCTTAACGTGAACCCTTTGGCCAAGCCAGTAAAGCAGCCACTGCGGCGTTTCCATGATGATAGGAGAAAAGCAATAGGGGAAGAAATAGCTCGCCTATTGGCCGCAGGATTCATCACAGAAGTATATCACCCGGAGTGGGTGGCAAACCCAGTCCTGTCATGAAAAAGAACGGCACATGGCGAATGTGCATTGATTATACCAGTCTTAACAAAGCCTGTCCGAAGGACCCATTTGCCTTGCCAAGGATTGACCAAGTGATTGATTCAACGACCGGATGCGAGTTGTTATGCTTTCTAGATGCCTATTCAGGCTACCATCAAATCAAGATGAAGAAGGAAGATCAGGAGAAGACATCCTTCATCACACCCTTTGGTGCCTTTTGCTATGTAGCATGCCCTTTGGATTGAAGAACGCAGGTGCGACTTACCAGAGGTGCATTCAAAATTGCTTACATGAGCAGATAGGTCGCAACGTTCATGCCTATGTGGACGATATTGTGTTAAATCGCAAGTAGGCCAGATCTCATCAGTGACTTGGAGAGACATTTGCAAATCTCAGAAGATATAACATGAAGCTCAACCCGCGAAGTGCGTATTTGGAATACCAGCAGGGAAGCTATTGGGGTTCATAGTGTCAGAAAGGGCATTGAAGCCAACCCTGACAAGATAAAGCTGTAATGGACCTCCAAAACCAGAAAAGATCAAGAACGTACAGCGACTTACCGGTTGCGTTGCGGCGTTAAGTCGCTTTATATCAAGACTAGGAGAAAAAGCCCTGCCTTTATACAGATTGTGAAAAAGTCAGATACCTTCGTTTGGGACTCAGAAGCCGACGAAGCTTTAACAGCCCTGAAGAGTCAGTTGACAAATGCTCCAGTTCTGGCGGCTCCAAAGGATAAAGAGCCCATGCTGTTATACATAGCTGCAAACTCTCGTGTGTAAGCGCCGTGATGGTTGTAGAGAGACAAGAGCCAGGAAAGGAGTACCCAGTCCAAAGGCCAGTATACTACGTAAGTGAAGTGCTCACGGCTTCAAGCAGCGTTACCCTCAGTGGCAGAAGCTAGTGTTTGGAGTGTTCATGGCGAGTCGCAAGCTGAAGCACTACTTCCAGGAACACCCAATAACTGTGGTCAGCTCGGCACCACTGGCAGACATCATCCGCAATCGAGAAGCAACAGGAGAGTAGCCAAGTGGGCGATCGAGTTGGGTCCACACCATATAAGTTACGAGCCGCGCACATCAATTAAGTCGCAAGCTCTCGCAGATTTCATCAATGATTGGACAGAAATTCAAGTCGCTCCCAGCATGGCAGAAACAAAATACTGGACCATGCACTTCGATGGGTCAAGACAGCTACAAGGCTCGGGGGTGGAGTTGTACTAACATCCCCCAAGGGAGACAAGCTAAGATACGTGCTCCAAATACACTTCAATTGCACAAACAATGTGGCAGAATATGAGGCATTGCTTCACGGACTCCGTATAGCAAAGGAGATGAATGTCAGTCGCATACGTTGCTTTGGAGACTCAGATTTGGTAGCTCAACAAGTTTCTGGAACATGGGACAGTAAGGATGCAAACATGGCTGCATACAGAAGAGAGGTGGACAGAATTGCTGGACACTTCACTGGCTTCCAAGTTGAGCATATTGATCGAAGACAAAATGAAGCAGCAGATGCCTTGTCTCGGCTTGGATCCAATAGACAGTCAGTCCCGCCCAATGTTTTCTTGGATGAGTTGCATAACCCATCAGTTAGCCTCCAGCAGAGATTGACATCGCAGAGCCAGATGACGATCAACTTTAGTCGCAGCCCTGCATGAACAGCCAGATGGACAGAGCCATATATGGCATATTTAAGTCGCGGAGTGCTACCAGAGACGAGGTAGAGGCGCGCAAAATAACACGGCGATCCAAGGCCTACACAATAATCAACAATGAGCTATACAAGCGCAGCGTTTCAGGGACATTCCAAAGATGCGTATCACCAGAAGAAGGACGAAAAATCTTGCACGAAATTCATGCAGGCGATTGTGGCCATCATGCTTCGTCAAGATCTTTGGTGGCAAAGGCGTTCAGACATGGTTTCTTCTGGTTAACGGCGCTAGCAGACGCCGAGCAATTGTCAGAGTGTGCGATGGATGCCAAAGATATGCCAGGCAAGATCATATGCCAGCTCAAGCACTTCGTACAATACCCATCACATGGCCTTTCGCCGTATGGGGTTTTGACATGGTAGGGCCCTTCAGACGGTCCCCAACGGGAAAAACTCACCTCCTGGTCATGTGGACAAATTCACAAAGTGGATAGAAGCAGAACCCGTGGGAGATTGTGAAGCTGAAACATCAGTCAAGTTCTTGAAGAAGGTCATATTCCGCTTATCATTACAGACAACGGGAGCAACACCTCTGAAGGAGCTACACAAATATTTTGTGCAAACAATGGGATAAGGCTGGACCTCACGTCAGTATCACATCCGCAGACAATGGACAAGCTGAGCGAGCTAACCAGGAAATTGTCCATGGATTAAGCCGCGCCTTATTGAAAAGGTTGAAGCATCTCCAGGATGTTGGGTGGAGGAACTGCCAGCCGTGTTATGGAGCTTAAGAACAACCCCTAACAGATCCACAGGATTCACACCATATTTTATGGTCTATGGAGCAGAAGCAGTTATGCCCAGCGACATCATACACGATTCACCAAGAGTTGCGGCTATGTCGAAGCAGATAATGAAGCAGCTCGGCAGATTCAGTGGACACACTAGAAGAGGTCAGAGACTTGGCAGCATCAAGTCAGCGGTATATCAGCAAGATTGCGACGCTATCATGCCAGACGCATCAGAACCCGCACCTTTCAAGAAGGAGACCTAGTGCTGCGACTCAAGCAAGACCACAAGGGAATGCACAAGCTATCCTCCCATGGGAAGGACCCTACATCATCAACAAAAAACTAGGCAATGGATCATACTATCTGCTGGATGTGAGGGAAGAAACAGTATCGCCATGACTTTGAGGATCGCCTTGAAGCGCCTCGCCCTTGGAATGTTGCGCAACTACGACCGTACTACACATAAAAAAGCTAACAGAGCTAAGTTTCATCTTTCCAGCTGCTTATAGCTGAGTATCATCATAGCCACTAAGGGCTCCTGCTTCAAAATTGGTCGCCACTTAGGCGCGACCTGCAACACCTGTATCAGAAATCGGCCGCCACCTAGGCGCGGCCGTACCTATGTATCAGTATCAAAAATCGGCCGCCACCTAGACGCGGCCGTATGCTCAAACTGGGATCGCCGCCTACGAGCGACCCAACCCTATGTATAACACTCGGTTGCCACCAAGGCGCGACCTTATGTGTCATCATAATCAAAGCTTATCATAGCTATATATCATTTGTTTCTTGGGGGCTTTGTACCCTGAAACAGCCAACTTACTGGCAACTATCAAACTTACCTTAAGTTGGATTGCAACTTGCATTATGCGTCCAAAGTACTGGGGTGTGGCGTCAATCGAGCTTGATTGCCTATCATGGCCGCTCTCGACCCTGAACACACATGTTCATAGGAAATACTGAGTCGCGCGAGTGCCCACTTAATTGAGATGATTATCAAGTTACATCAGCTCAATCCTTGGGGGCTACAACGTATTATCATCAAAAATTTGAAGATTGGTCATCATCAAGTGCGGAATCTATCATGCTATCTTGACAAAGTAAGAAGCTCACGAAGCCAGATGCATCTTCCAGGCCGCTCCAAAAAAGTGCGAGTAAAAGCCAATCCAACGTGATCATGAGTCGCAAAGCAAGGAAGTGCAAGCCAGAAAGGAAGAAAGTGCAGCCTAAACATTCAAGGAACTCTTCAAGATCAAGAGAACATATCAAGATATCCTATGAATTTCAGGCTACACTTGGGGGCTAATGTCGGGGAATAATTAACCCGCGACTTATTCAAGGCCAAATAATGGCGACTTAACCTTCATGATCACCTATTATTGGGCCATGTGAAGATGGGCCGACCAAAGATCGCGGCCTACCAAAGGAAGGCTCCAGAAGGTCGGTGATAACTTGCCTTGGATGATAAGAAAGCAATCGGCTTCGTGTAGAACTTTTGTAACCTGACGAGCCTCTGTGTATATAAGGGGGACTCGTAGGATTTAGAGGGTGTCGAGCTATCAAGACCTAAACCCTAGTTCATATGGCGAGTACCAGATCGGATCGTCTCCATTGTAACACCACATATATCATATCAATACCAATCTAGGGGAGGCAGGAAGTAGGTCTTTACCTCACTTTGAGGGGCCGAACCTGGGTAAATCTGTGTTCATCTTTGTTCCTGCGATCCCAAGCTCGGAGACGATTGACTCGCGTAATCCCACACCATACGAAGTCATCCATGACATCTGACGTGACAAACCCACGACACCTACGCTCAGCTGTCTCTGGCAAACCTCGTAACAGCTGCTCGCGTGGGACGCGTACGAGCTTGTACCTTCGTACATCGTCCCTATTGTCCGCATAATGTCCTGAACCCCCCCCCCCCCCCCCCCCCCGTGGCAAGCACACCGCACGCGAATGACAGCTTACGGGGCGCCTTCGCCGCGACAGCCAAACCTCTCCCTGCCAGTTGCCTCGATCTACCAACACGAACAGGCGAAGGCTCAGCCAAGCTCACGGGAGCGCCAACAAACCCCGTAAAGGCCGACTCCAGCACTGCCTCCACCAGCGTAACATCACGAGCCCCGGACGACGAACCGCGTAAAACAGGAGCACCAGCGCCAAGACCCGGCGAAAACCCACGAGGGCGTATCTTTACCTATGCTCTGCCACCTTCGACCTGCACACCCTAACAATCAACCATGCTAGACGGACAACACCTACAAAACCACACCACAACCTCAGACGTAACGAGGAAGAAAATACCTCTTCTGAGGAAGCGAAATCCCAGTGCTGTCGCTTCCGCCACCCAGATAGGCGCCGCCTCTCCCGCTCACGCTACCAGCAACCACGGACAAATTCGTAAGCTTTGCCTTTCGCTTCCTGCTGTCAATCATCACCTGCTCCGAGATGGAGCAATCGGGAGCCAGCTCCTCGTCCGCCAAATCCCGCAGCTGCACGAAACAAAACGAAGCAAGCCACGTTCATCGTTACACGCCAAGAGAGAGAGAGAGAATAAACACCGTACGCCCGACTAACCCGAGGAGGAGGAAAGTCACAGGTATACATGGGAACGGCTTCGACACGCCTGTCTTGAACGCCGACGAGACCCGCAAGCCGCACGGCGATGTCCTGGCCAGAAAGCTCCTTTGCGCCCACTCGAAGGGGATCGTCGGCACCAGCCGTGTAGTCACACATCCGACGCGCACAATACCACGAAGTACATGCGACGCCAGAATTACCCGTTCGTCTCCGGCAGGGCTGGGGATGACGTCTCCTTTGGCAGCACGCCAGAAGCAAACACTCTCCACCGGCAGCAACCCCTCCTCCTCCAAACTTCGAAGGTACGTCGTCGTGACGCGCGACGGAGTCCAATATGTAGACTCGCCGGCGCACACCTCACGGGACGACGAGGCATCCACCACCGGCACGCCCATCGGGGCGGCGATCGATGGACCTGCCACCGACACCGCCAGCGGAAATGAAGCCGTGGATACGGGCACGCCCACCGGAAGCGACGAAGCGGCCGCAGGCCCCGAAGGACCGGGCGCCGGCCCCGCCATCACCACCCTCCCCGCATCCGCATCAACTCTTTCCGTCGGTCCTTGGCCCGGAGTGACCATCGGAATCCGGTTACCCGTGGCCGTTAGGCCCAAGAACAATAGGAAAAAAATGGAAGGTTCGCCGGGAAGATTCGCCCGGCGAACACGAAGAAGCGAGATCGCGACAATGGGAGTGACGGGCACTTCTCACAACCGACGAAGCCACCGTCCGCAGGAAAACAATCCCGTAAGCCGTGCAGATATAAAGACGCCCACGCAACCGGCGGCACGCATCCTCCACCGTGCCGCGTGACGTACGTGAAATACAGCAATGCCCCAATAAACGCGATGGCACGGGTCCTCGGAGTTCGCACAAAAAAGACAATCCAATGACGACGTTGCCCCACGTTGCCCGACATGGGACACGTCGACGAAAATCCGGGAAGGGATAAATCAAACGGCCCACACGCCGGCAACACTACAGCGGACCACGCGCCGCCAACAGTCTCCAACCGCACCCCTACCGATGTCGCCTCGAGCATCCAGATTCGCCGCCTCCCCCACGCAACACCGGACAACCTTGACCACCACCTCTCGTGGCGCAGACTCGTTTAACACGTAAAACCGCCCCAACCCCCTTCCCACACGGCTCATACTCGGGCACCGCTGGACATCGCTCCCGCGTCCCATCGATGACGCCTCCATCGCCGCAAACAACCGCCTCCACCAACGCCACGCGGGAGAACATAGAGCACCGCCTCTCCCCAAATCCAACGGCGGAAAAACCCTGCCAAAAACCACAAGACAGCATCCGCGCAACAAGGCGCGAGCACAACAAACCTAAACACATGAAACGAGACAAAAGCTACACAGTAACCGATACTAAGATACCTCCACTGAGTAGAGATGTTTGTAGAAGACACATAATACCTGCCCAAGAAAAGAATCGGCTAATCGGCCCCGCCGGACGGCCTGATGGGAAGCGGGAGGAACAGTTAGGCACCGACAGGCACGACTTACACATATATAACAAAAAGACATCTGACATCACCCAATGGATGATCTTTTAGTACCAATAATCATGCAAAGACAATTTTCTTTCTCCACGATAACTGATACTAAGAGACATCCACTGAGTATAGATGTCTGTAGAAGACTCATAATACCTGCCCAACAAAAGGATCGGCTAACCGGTCCCAGCCGGACAGCCTGATGGGAAGCGGAGGAACAGTTGGGCACCGACAGGCACGAGTTACACATATATATAAAAAGACATCTAACATCACCCAATGGATGATCTTCTAGCGCCAATAATAATGCAAAGACAATTTTCTTTCTCCACGATAACTGATACTAAGAGACATCCACTGAGTAGAGATGTTTGCAGAAGACCCATAATACTTGCCCAAGAAAAGGATGAAGTGGCGGAGAAAGCCCCCTCTCCAAATGGCTAGCAAAAAGAACGCACTCGTCGTGGCGAGGGAGCGGTGCCTCCTCCGCAATGGGAACCCGCCAGGAACAGCGCTGAGCACCGGGGTAAACCCAACGGATGCCAACCGATCCAGGTCCCCGGTCGACCAAGCAGAGACAACGCCGGCGCCGCGACACCCACCGCCGGAAGAACCTCCTGCGCCCAACACAAGAACAAGCAAAGGCAACGGCAGCGCGTCCACACGCACGGCCGGAGTAACCTCCAGCGCCCAAAACAGGCGCACGCCCTAAGGTCGCCCCATCTCCTACGCACCACGAAACAGGACCAAGAGAAACCACCGGAAATACCGCTCCCGAAGAGTATACTTTAACACCTCCCCGAGCCATTGCTGATCTACACCAAAACGAGATGTCAATAAAACACCGTTTGCCGGCGCCTCACGAGAACAACACCATCTTCACCACCGCAAAACCGATAGCATGTAACATCGACTACTCCCCACCGGGCAAGCGAGCGGCGCGGATGGACAGACCACCCACGTCAGAGCCGCGCAAGAAATACGAAGAAAGCAGGCCAACGAGCAAACGAAACAGCGACGACGAGCCGAATGGACCACACCAACCAAACAGTGGAATAGATCAAGCAAACACGCCTCGAAACACCAGCGGAACCAGAACGCGCAGGAAATCAAAAGCAAAACAAAGGTCAAAATCACGCAAGACCGGTAAATGCGAAAAACCAACCAAAAAGGTAAACTCCACTGCAATACGCAGCAGGCGAGCAAGCAGCCCCAGCAAAACCAAACGTAGTCCACTCCAGCCACCGCCGGCGGCAAGCAGCAACAAGATGTGCCGACGGCGGCGTCGGGCAGCCAACCGAATTAGAGAGCACAACGGGTCAGAGCAAGCACGACATGGGACGAAACCAAACATCCAAGCAAACCAACTACAAGGCAAACCAAGTAAGGAGGAGAACGAAAGGGACGCGGTATATATAAAAAAGAAGACGAAACGGGCCAAGTAAAGAGAAGAGAATGATAAAGACATGAAACAGCGCCAGCCTCGGACACACGCGGCGAACCGCACGGGGATCACATGCGCCCAAAGGCCCTACAAACAAACAAACAAGGCGGAAAAAACAAGCCGCGTCAACCAAGGCAGCGCATGAAGGCAGACGCAGACGGAGCACGAGCAGAAGTACTACAAACAAGGTGGGGAAAACAAGCCGCGCCGACCAAGGCAGCGCATGGAGCGCACGAAGGCAGACGCAGGCGGAGCACCAGCAGAAATACTACAAACAAGGCGGGGAAAACAAGCCGCGCCAACCAAGGCAGCGCATAAAGGCAGACACAGACGGAGCACAAGCTGAAATACACGCGCGAAGTGAACAAACGGTTTTCACCTAACAAAAAAGGACGTACACACGTAGGACAACGTACGACCAAAAAGCGGAAGGGAAACAAAGCAGAACCAGACAAGGCCACGTACACAGAAGCCAATCGTGACCCAAAAAGGGCAAGGCGAAAACACGAGACGAGAAACGACAAGAAAAACAAGAACGAACAAGCTAGAAGCAACCGTGAGCGGCATCAACCGGTCACAACTCAAACAACGTGAGAGCAACCAGGAGGAGGAACAGGTAACCAACCGGCTACGTCCAGGAACACCGGGCAAACACCGGTCTCCACCGGCACCACCGGCTGGGCTGAAACGTCGAAAGACGAACAGACGCGAACGGAATCAAGGGCAGCAACCGGCAGGAACGGAAGCACGCCCGACAAACGCTAGAAAGCCGACAAAATCTACACAGTAACTCGTCCTCCCAGCCAACTAGAGCACCACACGCCGTCCCACAAGGGCACACGCGTCGCTCGACGGTTAGCTAGGGGGCGCGAGGCGCGCAGATCGCAGGAATCCCACGTGTTTTGTTATAGTGTAGTATGTGGAACTTTTGGCGACTTAAACATACTACTTTAATGCCCAGCTTAACATTATCTTTACTATTAAATGGAGTCTGCGGTTGGTGATGGTCCGTCGTACATTGGTACGTCAACCCTCCTGGATCGGCAGACGATCGAGTGAATCCTGACCGTCGTCCAGCCGACGTCTGACATTCGCTTGCACGCGCGATTGCGCGAGCACCACATGGTCCAAGCGGCCCAAAACAACACCGCGCCTCGAAGACCTAGACTAGCGAGCGCGTCATCGCCCATCTCGATCAGCCGCCGCCTCCTCCTTCGCTCTCGTCCGTATCCATCGCCTGCCACCTCCAGCGCGCTTGCTTTAATCATGTTGATGGTGGGGAGCACCTACGGCAGCAGATGGAGGCGAAGAAGGATGAAGCCCGATAATTCTCAAGGTCGCCGCCGGCCCGTCGCCATCAATCGTGAAGCCCACTATGTCGCCTTCCAGGATTGGGTCGCCTCCCCTCCAGGACCATGGCGTCTCCCCTTCCAGGTCGCGGATGGTGTCTCCTCTTCCAAGATCCTAGGCAAGCCTCCGATGGAGTCCTGAGAGCGGCGCCGGCTGTTGGGGAGGAGAAGCAGCAAGCAAGCAGTCCCGGTCGCACGTGGTCGTTCTGTGTCATTCAAGTTGACGGAGGCCACCTGGTGGCGCTGCAGCTATGCCGCCGGATCCCAACTTCCTTTGCCCCTGATCGCATAGCGCCGGCGTCCTTGCCCAGAAGCTTCACCGTCAGAAATTGTCCCCTCGGTATTCATCGCCGACGACCGCAGACCGCAGCTCCCCATTGGTGGCGAGAAGTTGAAGCCCATCACTGGCATCTCTCTCCATCTCGAACCCTTCTCTGCTGGGATTTTTTGCAGAGATGCACTGTACTGTTGCCCTCCCCTACAGGCTATAGGCAATCTTTCCAACAGCAGGTTGATGTGCTACTGTTGTCGTTGATGTGCTCCTGGCTGCAAGTGAACCATTGGTGTACATGCATTGCAGATTGTGTATTAACATACGGAGGTGAAAGGGGCTCTGTCAATTGGGCATTGCATTGCGCCTTGGTTTGGTCGCGCTCAACATTGTGTTACATGATCCAACTAATGGAGGCAGCATGAATAGTATGGGAGATTTGGTCAACCAGGAATGCTTGGGAAGTAACAAGTTTGATTATTCAGGTGTCCTCTTAACCTATCAACATCTATGATATTGAAGTAGTGTTAAGCCTTCTGAAATTTTCCTATTCTACTATATATAAAGGGCGGACGAATCCGCTGCCTCACAGCGCGCCACGTCGCCCGTGATCCCTGCGCCGTCCGTTCGTCCCGATCAACGGTCCGGATGTGTCCACGTCCCCCTTCCCGCGAGTGCACTGTTCATTCTCGAATTTCTTCCAATAGAAAGCCGCCACGTCACCCGGTCGCGGACCGGTCACCCCCGGTTCCACCGGTTGACGCAGTTGTTTTGCAGAAAAGCATCTGCAAAATCCAGATCGCGGCCCGCAGTCCGCAAATTAACACAGCGAAGGACTTATGTTTGAATCAGGAAAACATCACGGACTTTTTCGCAAAATGTCACGGCAGAACCCCCCGCGCTCTCCTCTTCTTCTGGCGACCCGGAGGGCGCCGGCGCCGCCGCCGCGCGCCGCTGGCGCCATGGCCCTCCCTGCTCCAATCGCCGCCCACGGACGAACCACCGTCGCCAACCCTACCTCCTCCCCCAGCGCGGCGTGCCGGGAGGCCGCATCGGCGGCGCAATCGCCGGCGCCGTGCTGCGGCTTCAACCGCCGCCTCCGCGCGCTTCCGCCGACGCTCCGGCGACCACGAAACGGCGGCGCCACCGCGTCTGGGCGTGCCGTGTCGAGCCGCACCCGCCGCGCGTACGCGCGCGTCCCGGAACGCGCGGACGCGCCGCCGGCGAGGTCAGCGGCGACGCGGCCTCGGACGCCAGATCCCGCCGCTGGTGACGTCAGCGTGACGTCACCGCGGGCCCGGGCTGTCAGCCTCATCCTCTGTTTTTTCCAGGAAAAAAAAACAGCAAAACGATTGATTTTGTTAATTCAATATCTTCAAATATAAGCATCAGAAAAATATGAAAAAAATATCAAAATGATCACAACAAAAATTTCTACCTATTAGTGGCACAATGCAGCACATTTGAAAAGTTCTAAATTGGACTAAATTTAGACAAAAAAAAACAAAAAGTTAACTATTGAAAATTAATATCTCCAAATATGACCAGCAAAAAAATATTAAAAAACGACCAAATTGAGCACAAGCAAAATAGTTACTCATGGCCCACTGCAACACCATTTTAAAGTTTTAATTTCGTGTCAATTTGGAGAAAAACAACAAAAGGTTAACTGTACGACTTTCAAATTTACATGTCTTTTAAATCTCCTTATTTTAAAAACACAAATAAAAAATTCAAATGTAAAACCAGCCCAATTTAAACAGTTTTCGAAATCTACACAATTTTTAGACACAATCTCCTTTGAATTTAACTACTTTCCAAACATACATACACAATTTTTAAATGTGCACACTACCAAATTTAAATTTTATTCACCGCACGGGCGCGGCCTTGTGTAACTTTTCAAATTCATTTCAAATTCAATTCAAACCAAATTTATGCAACAACCACATAATCGTTACATATACTTTGGAACCTTTTCCAAATTATTGCAACACTTGGAAATTTTCAAATACACAGAAACAAAATATAAGAAAATACATCAAAATGCTAGGGAAAAAAATTGTCAACTATTTTTGACACAAAACGAATAAGTTTTGAAAATCCAAAATGGCCTACATTTAGACATGCGAAAAACAATCATACTTGAGCATTCAAACCCAAATTACAAATTCAAATATTTTGCCATGCCATACGACTTCCAAACCTGCTCATTTCGTAAACAGTAACGCAAAATTCAAATTTCAATAAACTCCAAATTGTTCAGCTCCTAAAATCTACATTTGAGCATTTCAACTCAAATTTCAAATTTACATACTCCAGAATTTCAAATACCTCGCAAATCTGATCATTTTCCGTAAACATGAAAAGAATACAAAAATGAACACATTTCAATACGCCAAACCTTCACAACCTCAACAATCTTCTAAGCGCAAACTTTCCGAATTCAAATAATACTCAGATTTCAACATGAATTTTTAAAAAACATATTCGAAAAAAATCCAAATCCACGGGCGCGGCGAAGCCCGCGCATAGTCCCCTAGTCAATTTCTATTGCTAACCCATTTTGACTTCACAACATACGGTACAAAAGGAGAAAGGATTCTTGACTGTGTACCAGTCACCTAAAGTGAGTTAAGTGACCTTGACCATTTTTTCTGTTTAGTTCTCAGTTGTTGTGTTGAAGAAGTCAGTACTGGATGGAGTGGTCTGATGAATTGATTTATGGAATCGTTGAACTCATATATTTTGCAATGAGCTTTCTGCTTCTGTTGTTAAGCTAACTCTCCGTTTGTGACAATGTGGCATTGAAATGGATGTGATAGCCTTGTGCATCTCATTTACAAACATTGTTTGCTTGTATTTCCCTGTTTATATTAGGTATTTGTATTTCACGCAGTAATCTACTAATTGCCTTGTTGCTACTGTTTTCGGCATATTTGATTGATGGAACACAAGGGTTCAAAAAATATTTCAGCTGTTTAATAGTTTTGGTACTAGAACTGGAGTATAACCTGCAATTCTATTTTTAAAGTATTCCCATGCAACGCCAAAAAGTATTCTTGCAACTTCACAAGTAAGATCTGTTTCAGACTGTTAGTGGAGATGTGCTTCTCTACAGCATGTCATCATTGATGACCTGGGCAAACAAGAACGACCTCCTCTTGGTAACCTCAAATCTCAGAGAGAAACAGCTGGGCAAAGTCAGTGTGTGAATATTCAGATTGTATTTTTTGCCTATAGGTGTTTCGGATGAAAACTTGCTATAAGAGTCGACTAGCTGGTTAGGTTTCACCATGACTGCAACTAGGTCAGAAGGAGGCTTAGCAGTAGGGACCTCAATTGGGTTAAACAGTAAGCTGTAGAAAGCGCTCGGCTATGGAGATTAATGGCGTCGTTGACAAGTATATGAAAACATTCGCGGGGAATGCATGGACCTGAGCAATTCGTGACGCGCGTGCAGGTGCTAAACAAATGAATCCATGTATATAATGTATGTATGTGTTTTGTATCTCTTTTCTACTACTAAACCACAGAGAATACGATTACTGATATGAATCCGCCAAATGTGTGTACTATTACTCATATGCATATCTAATTTTCAAAATTTATTTCCATAAATTCTTTTACTTAGATTATAGATATTTTTACTCTGAATTGAGTTCCCACAGTTTCAAGATTTTCTCTTTTCTTTCAAGACAAGGAATGCTACAATTTAAATCCATGGATTTTGAAGATGGGTGAAAATCAGTACCACATTTATCTTGAGGAATCACAATCAGGTGCTCAGGCTCACAGTTTGCTTCCCCTTTTAGTTTTAGTCTAAATATGTCCAGTATAACCATCTTTCTTTTTGCTAATTGCAAAACAACCACAATCATCAGAAAAGCATAACTGTGTGTTGAATAGTCTGCATTTTCCATTTAATGAAAATAAATCAACGAAGATGCAAGTTTCTTTAAATCCTGATTTTGACTACTCCTGCAGTTGTATGTTACAAACCTTTTTCTAAACTATATATGTTTGGTATCATCTTGATATCTTCCTATTACTTTTATATCTCTAGCTTGACCTCTAAGTTCAACATGATCATTTAATAGGTACTTATGTACTAATGGATATCGCCACTTGGGATTTCTTATTGAATGCTCTTCATGATGTTTTTCATGTATTTGACCACAGACAAGTGAATGGGAGCAGGTTTGCATTCGTTACTTAGTTTATGTTTCTTAGTATCTTAAAAATAAAATTACTGATGTGAAAGCAGATGTTGAAAAATAAATTGTCACGTATCTAGGAGCGATCTCCCAATTATGGTTTGAACTAGATAGGACGGCTGTTGTCGTTGCGGAAATGCGGGCCTACAGAGGATTTCTCCCAGCCATCTTATTGCCCTCCTCTGATCAGTGCAATGCTAAGAATTACAGGAAGGAGAGGATGCACAGAATCCAGCAACACATAACGGTAGTACTACATGGCGCCCCGCGTCCAATAACGGAGGAGGGCAACCCGTACCATCACTCTAACTCTTTCTCTTAAATGTCCACCCGACATGATATCATCGACGAGTCCTCATGTTCTTTAGTATTTCACTAACATGGCTGTGCTTTCCGAGGCTGGCCTAAAATTTGTACTCAGCTCTTTATTTTGGCTGCAGGTACTTGGTCCTTAACAACTTTACGTTTTTTTTGTTACATTCCTTGCTCTTCTTTTTACTTACCAACATGCTATTTACAGGTTCATGTCCTGTAATCAGGCTGAATACTAGAGTCACGCTACAAATGGAGTTTTCTTTCTGCAATTAAACTTCTGTGTGATGTGTGACTCCAGGCTCTCAAGTCAAGAGATAACCTTTTCTTCAATTACCAATTTGCAAAGGCCGCTGGAGCTGAGATTGTCCTTGGCCCTTTAGTCTGATTGCAGTACTAATCTCTTGTGTCTGAAGCAAGCCATATTTATGGAGAACATTATCTTAGCTGCTTGAAGTATTTGGTTCTGCCAAGACGAGTACATTTTCAATGGAGTACATGCATAAGATGTTTGACAATATGTTAGGAAGTTTGTGAGTTATGCATGTGGTATACTTTCTATAATCGTTTTCATCTCTTATGTAAGAGGACCAGTTACATGGATGATTTGGCCAATGGCTATTTGTATAACAGACATATACACAATACGCTTGTCATGAGTCATGCTAGAAAAAAATGGAGAGACGTCGCTCGAATTGTTAGGACTATGATATACAGCGTATGAAACATGAGAGTGGGAGCAGAGGCAACATTCATCGTCGAAGGCTATAGGAACATCTAACGACAAATATTTACCAGAGTTCAAGAAGGCAGATATGTGTCGTGGCTAACAACAAATATTTACTAGAGTTTAAGAAGGCAAATATGTGTCATGGAAAAGCTGAGCAATGACTAATTTTCTTGCGTCGATCCGTAGCAACGCACGGGCATTTAGCTAGTTAAAAGAAAATAGGGGTTGTCAGTCAGGAAAATGGTAGGGATGGTCAGTACTTAAACGTACTATTACCCAGCCATCCACAATGAATGGAATGAATGAGTTATCTTCTATATCTAAATAGGAATAGCCCACTACTTGATTTCTCTCAACATGCAACCTACACACCTCAGCATGTCTCTAATTGGTCCAAATCATCAAGCCATCCAAGTAGATCATCTCCACTAATTCTTTCTCTTAACATGCAGCCTGCCACGTCATTATTATCCATGTAAACTCTCTCTCTGTCCCGTTTCTTCAGTCTGTCTCGGTTTAGTTCCTCCCGTCAGCCCCTTCCTCTACCAATCATCATTCCACGTCGTGGTATTGGAAGTTAAACAGCCCCGTCCATTGATTGTAAACAATAGGCAGTAACCCTGTCCAATCCCCTGCAGCCCTGCCCCACGGTGTCCCCTTCCCATCAAAACTCAAGTGCTAATCCCTTGCTCTTCATATTCTTCCACCTCTTAATCTTATATATAAATATGAGTAGTAGACCCCTCCTTCTCGATCTCGCAAAGCCGATCTGTTATCGACGTTTCTTCAAGACCCACAACCACAGGCGGAGCTTAATGGGGCGAATGGGGCGGTCGCCCCCCCCAGCCCATGAGAAATCTGCTAGGTATGCTTAGCTAATTGCCGCATATGTCAGGGAAAATCGGCCCAAATTCAAGTTTTCTTGCCCCCCCAAGCCCATTTGCCCCTCCAACATTTTGGCCCAAGCTCCGCCACTGCCCACAACGATGCCCAATTGTCCAGTCCTGCCATGAGGCATCATCTTCCACGCTCAGGAAATCTGCAGCATGTATGTCCACGCCTCTTTGGAACTTCAATGGGACCAGTTTCCCCATGGATGGTTATTCAATCAGCTGGCCAGCTTCAGCACAAGCTACCAAGGTTCATTTTCGAGTTTGGTTGTGCAAATGCGGCTCAGGAGAATTTTATACTCAGCAATAATTCTCATATGGTAAGCATAAGAGGCCTCTGCAGTTTCACAATTTATATTATTCCAGCCTGCAAAGCAAGCAATTTGTTGTTGAATCGTAGCTATCTTATTATTTTCTACATGTCTGCTATTCTGTCTTTTTCCATCTTTTTTCTATTTTTGCTGGATGCCTTTTCTTTCCGATTCAATTGCAGGGAAGGGCAATGTAGATGTGTATCTTGCTGTTTTATTTCCTCAAACGGTGTCTGGTAGCTATCTGTTCCAAAATAATTGGAGTACACAAATCTTCAGTTCCATCTCAGAGTATGAATGCATGGATTCAGTATTCATGAGTGCCGTACAGTGCAATTATACAAAGAAGAATACCTATGTCTTCTACAAAGGAGACGTAAATGATACCTACAGGCTACATGTTAACTTATCTTAATATTATGTCATCCAAACATGTATATTTTAATTACCGCCATTTCTGCTACATGTAATGGTTCCACATGATTATTGCTCAAGCAAATACGTTCTAGACACAATGTATGGTGTGTATTAATTAAGCATGTTACAACAATGCAAAACGTCCTACAGTAAGTATTAGATTTGCTTGCATTTTGTGGAAGGTGATGGGTATTTTCTTGCATTTTGATTGAAATAAAACAGCCAGGCTCCACATTTTGAAAACAAATCATGTAAGGCAAACTGAAAATGATTTGCACTGTTCATCTTGAGGTACGTTATGTGTAGTTCAAACGGTCTGTTCGAAGTAGTGTTTAATATGTCCCGCAGCAACGCGCGGGGTATCATCTAGTTACTCTTAATTCTTGTGACCAACTTCCTTTTTGCTCGGAAATATGGGCAGGGGCCTCGCATGCCTTGCTGTCCTCAATCAAGAAAGGAATGCGATAGGAGGGACGAGGCATCAGTTTGTACGTACTCCCTCCGTTCCAGAAAGTAAGACGTTAAAGAAATTCTCCGACAGCACCAAAAATCACACAATTGACATGTCTGCCCCTGCTCAATCGGTAATTTTACAAGCAATGCCATTCCGAAGTGAAAACGCTTCGCTAACAGGCTACGCGAGCGGAAAAGAAATTTGAATTCCAGATCGGGGCTCCTCCGCCGGATCGGGACATCGGCTCCACGCCGCCGACCAGGAACTTGCCGCCAGAAAACAGAAAAGCAACCCAGCGCCTCACCATCAGGACCTCTTCTTCATCGCCGCCAGGAGCTCTCCATCAGGAGGTCGCCACCAACGATCACCAGCTCCTCGCCCCAGCGCCTCGCCATCAGGACCTCTTCTTCATCGCCATCTCAGAACTCGCGACCAGCTGCTCGCCGCCATGAGCTCGCCACCAACGATCACCAGCTCCTCACCCCAGCGCCTCGCCATCAGGACTTGATCTCCTCGCGCACCTCGACCAGGTCCTCCTTGTGCTGTAGATCGCCGGAGGGGAGTGGCTAGCACACAGCTGCATATCGCCACCCTCCTCCCAGGGCCTTGCCATCTCCTCCCGCCAGCTCCAGGTCTTGGTGCTGTAGTCGCCGGAGGGGAGTGGCCAGCGCCAGCTACAGATCGCCAACTTCCTCCCAGCTCCTCCCGCCAGCTCCTCCCCAGCGCAGCTCGCTTCCAGGTGCCAAGATCCTGCACGGCAAAACTCCAATCCGACACCTGCAAGAGTTGGTGATCAGCGCAAGGAACAATCAATCGCAGCGCTACGAACAATCGATCAATCAATAGAAGCAGCACCTCCTCAGCAGTAGCATCACATCCTGCAGCTCACTCTCAGGTCCATCACAACCTGCAGCTCGACCCCAGGTCCATCACAACCTGTAGCTCGCTCCCAGGTTGCAGCTCGCTCCCAAGTCATCACAACCTGCAGCTCGCTCTCAGGTTCCCAAGGCTCCACCTGCAGCAGGAAACTTGTACTCCTAGTACAGCAGCAACAGCAGCGCTTCGCCCTGGAGAACATGGTTCTCCCAGACTTGAACTTCACTCCACCTGCAGAAGATGGAGGTGAATTGGATCAAGATGCAGGAGATGAAATGAATCAAGATGCAGGAGATGAAATGGATCAAGATGCAGGAGATGAAATGAATCAAGATGCAGGAGATGAAATTGTTCAAGATGCAGGAGATGAAATTGCTCAAGATGCAGGAGATGAAATTATCATGCAAGAAGAAGAAATGTGTGTTGTGTGCAGTGACTTACAGGTGCTAGGCTTAGATGTGCAGTGACTTAATCTCCAAACAGTATTAGGCCAAAATGTGTGTTGTGTGTATGTAATGTGTCATTGTGTGTATTTCATCTCAAAGGGTGCAAGCAATACTTGTGTGTTGTGTGTATGTGCTGTGTCATTGTGTGTACTCCAAGCACTGTTATTTTTGTTGATATGTGTGTACTGAATTTTGCCTAACTCAGGTGAGCAATGCAAGCAATACTCCTACTGTAAGCTACTGCTACTGCAAGCAGTTGTTTTCAGTATAAAAAATAGTCCATGAATTAATAGGAGTACTCCTGGTACTAACAGGCAACTTAGGCCAAATTTCAAATTACTGCAATTTCATTCAAGCTACTGCAATATTTAATCCTGCAAGTTTTATTACTGAAAGCATGCACTGCACTATACATTCAAATGCATGCACTGCACTATACTACACTACTAATCCAGGTGCAATAACACAATCAGGTTACAGAGCAACTCCAGGTGTACACCAGGTTAATGCATTACTCCAAGTTCAGTACACAAGCAAAAACTACTCCAAGGAGTAGAAATTGCACAAATCCAAGCAAGCAGTGTAACTGTACCAGACGCACAAACAGGAAGAAACTGAATCAAGGAGTAATTTCTTGTTGCTACTGCAGTCATGGAGAAGCACAACATTTGTAAGCATATGCTTGCTTGCACTACAGCAGCAACACTTGCTTGCATTATAGCAGCACCATCAGCTAAACTGAGATTTTTGGACGAGCAAAAGCGGGAGTACAAGCATGAGTACAGATGCACAAGCAAAGTAAAACAAGTAAGCAAGTTTACTGTTGCTGCTGCTAGCAAGCAGTGTTGCTGCTGCTATTTCAGTGTTGCTGCTATTTTTAGGAAACAACAAGCATATACTCCATGCACCAAATTGAAACCGTATCATGAGGTAACCTCATCAAGATTTCCCTAAGGCAATACTCCACTACTGCAAGCAAACAGAGCAAATTCAGTTTTGGCTTACCGTTACTGCACTACTGCAATCAAAGATGTAATGGAGGTGTGGTGGCTGAGATGGGGATGTTGTGGTGGTGGGCGGCGGAGTGGCGTGGTGGTGGTGGAGAGATGAGACGGTGAGAGAGGAGGAGACGGAGCACGTACCAGGAGGTCGACGGCGGATGACGAGGTCGACGGCTGCGTGGCAGTTGGTGAGGTGGACGGAGGCGTCTTCCGCTTGCAGATCCGCCAGTTTCGCCGTTCCAGAAAGCATATTGACGGCCGGCGCATGAGATCCACCATCTCCTCGCCCAGCAGCGCATCTCCGGCGCATAAAAATGCCACCTTTGGCATCTCATAGGCCGGCGGGTTTCTAGGGTTAGGCCAGTGCAGCGGCGGCGAACGAGACGTTCGGCAGTGAGGAGAGGCTGTGGGTATCGGCGGTGGGGAGCGGTGGGGTGCCGGCGAGAAGGAGAGGGCGGCGACGGGAGCAAGAGGGAGAGGGAGAGGGCGGCGGATCGACGGAGTGCGGTGGGTCGTGGAGCGAGTGGGGAAAGAGACTGAGAGGTGCGAAGCGAGTGGGCGAGTGGGGAAAGACAGGTGCGGTGCGGTGCGGAGCGAGTGGGTCTGCGCGAGGGTAGTTTCGGAAAGTCGAAAAGATTTGTAGTGTGACGAATTTTGTACACCAAACTCTTTAACGTCTTACTTTCTGGAACGGAGGGAGTACCAGATATGAAAGGTACCCGCAAGGTATCGTTAGTGCATCACACACACGCATGGTACTAATAATATTATTTAGTGTGTGCATTGGTCATCAGAAGGATGAGATAGATCGGAAAATGGTTTGTGATCCTCGACACCAGTGCTCCCTCCTATTCAAAAAATTAAAAAAACATATTTACAAGTTTCAAAAAATTCTGAAAACAATTCCACATGTAGCCAATGATATATCCCACTAACGTGCAAAATTTCAACTCCAAAAACTCTCTGAGCTATACAAAAATGACAAATGTGTAGATCTGAGAATGTTTATTTTCAAATCTCTAAGTTTTATCAGATTTGTTATTTTTGTGTAGTCCATAATATAAAGCATCTCAATCTGAAATTTTGCACGGTTGTGGGATTCACCATTGGCTACACATGAAATTTTTTTCAGAATTTTTTGAAACTCATAAATATGATTTTTGAAATTTTTAAACAGGAGGGAGCACTGATGCCCTCGATCAAAAATCTCCACTGTAGATAGATGTCCTTTTTCCCTAGTGCGGGGACTCCTATCCACAACAGAAAAATATGCAATCGCACTTTCAGTAGCGAAACAAATAGTATTCCACATACTATTGCGAGTACCTCTAGCAGTAAAACTACCTCTAGCAGTTTGGTAAAACTATTACTGCTAACTGAATAATGTCGATCCTATAGCTGTTTGGTACACTGAAGTTTGGTACTACTACGGTACTACCCCTACACTAGTAGAAACATGCTCATCAGTCCCGGTCGTAAGGCTCATCAGTCCCGGCTGTCAAACCGGGACTGAGCAACCGGGACTGATGCCCCCCCCCCCCCCCCCCCCCCCCCCTTTAGTCCCGGTCGGTTACGACCCGGGACTGATGACCGTGGCCGGAGATCTTTAGTCCCGGGTCGTAACACGACCCGGGACTAACTTTTTGTTTTTTTTCTTTTCTTTTATTATTCAGGTTTTAGGGTTTAGGAGGGAGGGGTTAGGGTTCGAATCTTTTTCATCGTCCGAGGATCACGTCGATATAACACATATAAGATACCACATTGAAGATCAGATTAATGCATATATATGTGTATACAAATAACACATATAGTATATGATAATCACGTTTTTTCGTTTCAAAGTACTTAATTACATGGAGATCACTAGCTAGTACATATGGAGGCCTATTTATGTTTCAAGATAGTAGAACTCTCCGGTTTCAGGTACGACCTCCTTCAGGAGAAATCCCGCCAATTCCTCCGCAATTCCTAGTAGGCGATCCCTTGGTAGGAGCGCGTTCCGCTTTCTCCGCAACTATAAAAGAACGAGATCAAAACAATTACGAATAAAACTCAACACAATTGATAGTAACAAAATAAAATTGCGAATAATTTTTACGTACGTCTTTATTTTTTTCATTGTTGACTCCCTCATTGATCCTCATGCGAATGTACTCGCAAACGTGGTATGCACATGTATTAGTCCCGGGTGGTTGTTTGAGGCACCACTATACAAGAATAAAATTAATCAAATAATAATCAAGCATTATAATGGTATTGAAACTAGAATTAATGAGATGCGTGGACCTAGAGAGTACTACTTACCTGGTTCAACTCAAAATTCAGGTCCTCTTTCACACCTTGTTGTTCCTTCCTGAACCGTTTCCAAACCCTGCCTGGCAAAGAAAATAAATAGAGAGATTATTAAATACTTGATATCAAGAAATTAACAAAAGTGGCCGATGTAGAGAGATTGAAATTACCTCTTTAGCATATAATACAAGGAGGTGAATTCTTTAACATCTTTCCTTAATGAGTCCATGACGTGAACAATTCCATCTTCAATTTTAATGACTAGCAGAATAAAGTGGCCACTGCGTAGGAAAAGCATACGCAATCATGCATAACTCATCAATCACACTTACATCAGGTAAACAAAATAGATTGTGTACAAAGACGGTAACACTCACCCGAAGTTGTAAGGAAAAAGTATTTCTCTTCTAGTATGTTGTTGCAGTAAACATGTTAGCAAAAGTGCCTCCATGTCCTTGGGGTGGTCTCGTACGGTGACTTCATGAACTTTATCCGGGTCAACGAACCCAAAATCCCAGATTCCTTCCTTCCTGCATTCTTGAATCTTCATTCTGCATAATAGCGTACAAAAGAATATCGTGAGGATAATTACAAGGCAATGAACGAGCTGAGCTAAAGACTTAAATTATAGAAATAAATCACTTACAGACAATAGCAGCTGACGAGAGATTTGTCGTGGTCCAAAAGATTGTATAACTGAAAAAGTTCGGGAAAATCAATATGCACACCGTAATCTTGGAAGAAGTGTTGTGGCCTAACTCGCGCCAGGAGATACATTCTCCCTTCCCTTGAAGTCTGCATGTACCATTTATGCAACAGACGCATTTGTGTTGGAAGATTCTCGAACACCTCACGTGTGACCAGCGGCTCCCCGTGAACATATGTACGTCTCGGTACCACCTCAGCGATGGGGTAACCTACGTCGCCCATGATGACTTGAGGAGCAACACTAAAACAAGTAGTACTGTTGTCCTTCTCGGTATTCACCTTGAGCGGGGGGACCGATTGTACTTCCTGTTCTCCGAGTTGGGCAACTTGTTTCCCGCATTTCCTCTGCTCCTCATGTGAGCTATACGACTTGCTAATATGACGCTCATTGTCTGTTGGCGGCGGTGGTTTCGGGGCATAGATGTTCGCAATGCAGCGCTCAATTTTCTCCGTACGTATCTGTCGTGTCTCGGATCATGGACACCGAGAGTATGAGATACCCCCTTTTTAGGTTCGGCACGGGGCGCGAAGGAGGCTGGAAGACGCCTCACCCGGGAGCAAGGCCGTCAAGTTCTTCGTCGAGGCACGCGGGTAATCAACGCAGAGAGACACAGGGAGTTACCCAGGTTCAGGCCGCCCGGAGGCTAAAAGCCCTACTCCTGCATGTCTGGATTGAAGTGTTCATCATGGTGTGGTGTACAAGGGTGTTCTGGGATGAACCCGGCAGGATTCCGGCCGGAGGTAGACGAAGAGCAAATCCTGCCCTGGGAGATCACCTCTCTCTCTACCCTCCGAACCCTAGTCTAGTCTTGCTTGTGCTCTGTCCCCTTCTTCTTGGTGCCATTGTCCTCCTTTTATAGGCTAAGGGGATCCAACATGGGCACGCGAGGGGCGTGAGGTGTTTCCGGCGGGAAAACCCCTCGGCGGTCTTTAGAGGAGACGTGGCACCTTCTCCTCCAAGCATTCTCTGGAGGGCGGCGCGGACGTCCGCCCTTGCTAAAGGTGAGACGGACAAAGCCTGTCCGCCCCACCAACTGCCCTCGTGGCAACGTCATCTGGGCGCGGCCTTCATCTTGGCGCGCAAGTCTTCTACCAGCTTCCGACGAGCTGGCGGTCTTATCCCTTCACCGGTACAGACGGAGGACCCGGGGTGCGCCTGGCCGCCTACCGGGCGCATGGACCCGTGGATACTTCGCCTTGCTCTCCGGGTATCAGGTGACCCCGGAAGGTCGCCTGGTCCTTGGCTGCAGCGTGTCGTGGTCGAGCTTGTCGGGTTTCCTTGGGGCAGATGAGTTGGCTCATCTGCTGACCTTGACTCCTTGCCTTGTCCATCTTCTTGGTGGGCCCCGGTGGTGGACCCACTTTGGCAGCATCAGGGGAACCCCAGCTGCGACAGTAGCCCCCGGGCATGGTCCCGGGAGCTCTTGCTTCAGTTGCTGCCGGGGCCATGGCCAAAGAATTGGCCAAAGTGGGCACCCGGCGACTCGCCTTGATTTGCCGGCTTTGACGGAGACTCGCCATGATGAAGTAGAGGCGAGCCCCCCGAGTCTTCCGTGGACTTGGTCGCGTCGAACGTTGCGGTTCGCATGGGTGGCCAACGTCTATCCTGAATCCAACGGGAGGGAGCGCTCGAAGCGGAACGTCCCCTCGATCCCTGCACCAGTCGGAGTAGTGGGGCTGCGACGTGACGTGTAGGATGCCTTATAAGCCACGCCTCTCAGCACTGTAGCCGTTACTCTCCCAAATCTCCGAAATCCCCAAATCGCCGCCTTCATTCCCATCTTCCTCTCCTCATCGCGCTCCGACGCCTCTGCCGTTCGCCATCGCAGATCTCCTTCTGCTCCATGGCGCGAGTGAAGGTCGGGGTTCGGAAGAAGAAGGCCAGCAAGTCCTCGCTCCTGAGGGAGGAACCATCTCCCAGATCTGAAAGGGCGCGGTGGAGATCAGAGCGCAGCGCCGAGAGGGCCGAGCTCCGCAGGCAGCAGGCCTTGTTTCCAAGCGACTATGCCGACGACGCCATGATGATGAAGAAGGCCTCGCACCTCGGGTGATGGAGTCCGACGGCGCGCTTGGTGCTCCTGCTCGAGTGCCGACGAAGGTCTTCCCACCATCGGAGCCCAGGGCACCCGGGCAGATCCCAATTTTCGATAGCTTCATGATGATGGGACTTGTCCCTCCCTTTTCAGACTTCTTCTTAGAGATCCTGCGCGCGTACGGGTTGAGGCTTCTGCACTTGACACCAGGCGCGATTCTGGATTTGACGGTCTATGCCCACGCTTGTGAAGCGTTCGTCGGGGTGATGTCGTCCGTGGCTCTGTTTCGCCACTTCTTCTACCCCCGCATCGGGAACGAAGGCTGGATGGGGGGCGGTGTCACCTTCTGCTTCCGCCAGAAGGTCAAGCTGAACTACCCTCACTTGGCAATCAAGTCCAAGTGGGAAGAGTGGAGGCACCGTTGGTTCCTGGTCGAAGTGCCTGAAGCCTTGTCATTTCTTGAAGAGCCGACGGAACATCCAGTGAGCTTGGAGACCTGGAGGAGCGTCAGCTTCCAGGACGATGATCTTTCTGCGGCGGTAGCACGCTTCAAACTCCTTCGCGAGAAGGGAGTTTCCGGGGCCGCCATCGTCGCCCACTTTCTTCGCAACCGCCTGGCGCCCTTGCAGAAACGGCCGCACCCGGCCTGGGATTTCGGGGGTCCTCTGGACCCATCTCGCCTGTGGAATTCCGACATGGACGGCATCCTCCTCCGGGACAACATGAGAGGGACGTTCACCTGGCATGTCAAATATAAGCTGCCGGCAGGAGTCCTGCCCCTATGCGATGACCCGAGGAAGGCCGAGATTCTGGAGTCGATGCCGACTTGCGATGCCCTTGGCATCGTGGGCCGTTCTGATCACGGGCCCAAACCTGCCAGGTCCACGACCCGGAGAGTCAAGACTTCTTCTAATCCTGATGAAGAAGGGGAACTCCCCGGGTCAGACGAGGAGAGCGAAGAGGAGTCCGAGAAGGACTCCGCTGGCTCCGACGACAGGGATGACGGCGACGGCAGTGAGGCAGCCGCCGGCGACGACGACGGCAGCGACGGCGAAGACGACGACGCAGACGACGACGATGAAGATGACGACGACGACGATGGGGAAGATGTGGGGGAGAAGGTCCCATCCCCGCATTGCCCTCCGGAGACCACCGCGGTCCCTGACCCGGGGGCAAGCATCCTTCTCTCGCCCGCAGAAGTGGTTGGCGGCGAGGGCGACCCCATGGACGTTGAGGCCGACACAGCTAACTTTGTCCTGGCTCCACGGTCAATATCATCTCCCCACCGTCCGCCTTCCATGGCGAGTCCAGACTCCCCTCCGGGCGAGCATCAGCAGAGCCCCCACGTTTCTTCCGCCGGGTCCACAGATCTTCAAGTATCATTGGGGAACAAGCGCATCCGAGAGTGAGTTTTTGCCGCTATTTTCTTCTAGCTTTTTGTATTTTTCTCCTCCCAAGGAAAGTGACCATGTGTTGGTGCAGGGGCTCGCTTTCCTTGGAGTCCAGCAAGAGGCGGCGCGACGCGGCGGAAGATGACACCGCCACCAGCTTCGGAGCTTGCATCGGAGGGATGCTCCCTCCCCCTCTAGCGGAAGTGGACGGTCACTGCGGGAGCGGGGTGGGGAGCGTGACTGTGGCATCCCCGGCTCGCCCTAGAGAAGGTCTTGACACCCGGACGCCAGAGCAAGCAGGTATACTGAGGCTTCCGGGTGACGCCATTCCAGTTTCATGTCTTCATATGCTTGACGCTTTCATGTTTCCAGATGCTTCCGTGGCGAATGTTTTCTCCCCGGGTGATCTACTGGGCGTGGCTAGTCAAGAAAAGCCACCATCCTTCACTCCTTCGGACGGCCAAGAGGTGTCCAAGGGCGCGCCCAGCTCACGCGCGGTTGGGACCCAAACTATGATCCCTGCTCCAGGCCAAAACCGTGGCAAGGTGCCGGGTCTTGGGGTCTCCCCTGACTTGCTGGAGAGCTCGCTGATGACCGGGCAGACTTTAAGGACGTTCACCAACTTCTCCACGGATTCGGGAGCCAGCAAGGTGATTGCCGAGCTGACGAAGATCAAGGAGGACCTCGCGGCCAAGCGCGTGAAGGCTGCCAGTGCCTCGGGAAATTCCTCATTGGCGTCTCCCCGGATCACCATCAGCGGGAGCAGTGCTATGGATGTCGTTCTTCGGGGAATGCACCAGCTGGATGAGGAATACCGTGGCCGCGAGTCGGCCATGGTGGAGACCATTGACAAGACCGAAGATTTGATCCAGAGGGGGATGGGCAAGCTCAACCGTCTCTCGGTCCAGGTTTCCAGCTTGTGGGAGTCCCTTGAACTAAAAGGCGCTGAGCGGAAAACCGAATACTCGCGGCGCGAGCAGGACATGGCGAAGAGGGAGCAGCAGTTGAAGACCCGGGAGGATGAGCTGGCTGAAAAGCTCAAATCCTTAGAGGATCTGAAGCTGCAGCTAGAGCAGGATGCAGAACGGCGCCTGAAGGAGGCCGCTGATCATCACCGGGAGGCGCTCGAAGCCAAGGACAAGGAAATCAGTAGCCGCCAGCTTAAGGAAGATGAGAACAACCAGCCCATCGAGGATATCAAGAAGGCGCTCCTTCAGGAGCAAGAATCCATCCACGTCTTGAATCAGCAGGCCGAGAAAAACGGCCAGAGGATGTCTGAGCTTGAAGAGTCGGTGAAGGCGCGGATTGGTGAGCTCGCGGGGTTGAAGGAGAACAACCAGAAGCTGACCCAGGCCAACTCCCAGACGTCCAATGAGCTGGCGGAACTTCGCCACTCCAACCGGGAAGGGTTAGCCGCGATTGCGGAGGCCTGCCAAGAGGCCACGAAGCGGGTGGAGCGGTTGAACCTGGGGACGGCCCTTCCTACACTGGAGCCGAACTGCCAGAGCCTACGTCCACTTGTAGAAAAACCATCTTTGGTCCAGGGCCGCCCCAGCCATTAGCCCCGGTTCAGGTAAAAACCGGGACCAGTGCCTGGCACTGGTCCCGGTTCGAGTTGCCACGGCCCCGTGGACCATTGGTCCCGGTTCGGTTGGGGGTATTGGTCCCGGTTCTTGGCACGAACCGGGACCAAAGCTCCAGAGCCAGACACGTGGCGTGCGGCGGAGCTTTGGTCCCGGTTCGTGCCAAGAACCGGGACCAATACCCCTCCCTGCCTATAAATAACCCCCACCCCCCTTCTCTCCTCTAATTTTTTTCTCTTGGATTGGTGGGAAGTGGGTGCTATTTTTTTTTCCTTTGCCACGCACAAGATGTGTTCGATGAAATGCCCGACCCACACTTAAGTTCACACAAAATGATATCCTCGGCCGAGGTTAGCAACTTTATCCTTTTCGTCTGTAATTGATACAGAAATATTGCACGTGTCGATGTACGGTGGTCATTTCACTATTCAAGATGTTATTGTAATGGTATTTGATAAACTTAATTATATATATGATGCAGATGGATGCACGGATGCGATGGATGTACGGCGAACGACGCAGTTCCGAGTTTATTGCAGGCCTGCATAAATTTCTCGATGTGGCTGAGGCAAACAAAGTGAATAATTTTATGCCTTGTCCATGTGAGAAGTGTCGGAACGTCAGGGAGTACTCTGACCCGAGAACCATTCAAGACCACGTGATTCGGAAAGGTTTCATGCCCAGCTATAATTGTTGGACCAAGCACGGAGAAAGAGGGGTTACGATGGAAGACAATGAAGAAGAGGAGGATGATGACAACTATCCTATGTTCCCTGAGGAATGCGGTGATACTGTTATGGAAGACGTTGAAGAAGAAAGAGGTGAACATCGGGCATCAGATGAGCCCGCTGATGGTCTTGGTGGGGTCATTTCTGATGCAAAGCGAGAATGCGATACAGAAAAGGAGAAGCTAAAGTTGGAGGCCATGCTTGAGGATCACAAAAAGTTGCTGTACCCAAACTGCGAAGATGGCAGCACAAAGCTCGGTACCACACTGGAACTGCTGAAATGGAAGGCAGAGACTGGTTGTTCTGACAAGGGATTTGAGAAGTTACTGAAAATAATGAAGCCGAAGCTTCCAAAGGATAACGAATTGCCCGAGACTACATACGAAGCAAAGAAGGCTATCTGCCCTCTAGGATTAGATGTGCAGAAGATACATGCATGCATTAATGACTGCATCCTGTACCGCGGTGAGTACGAGAACATGGATAAATGCCCGGTATGCAATGCACTGCGGTACAAGATAAGACAAGATGACCCTGGTGATGTTGAGGGCGATGACGAGCCCCCCCGGAAGAGGGTTCCTGCTAAGGTGATGTGGTATGCTCCTATAATACCACGGTTGAAACGTCTGTTCAGAAACAAAGAGCATGCCAGGTTGTTGCGATGGCACAAAGAAGAGCGTAAGAAAGACGGGAAGTTGAGACACCCCGCCGATGGGTCCCAGTGGAGAAAAATCGACAGAGAGTTCCCGACATTTTCAGATGACGCAAGGAACTTAAGATTTGGTCTAAGTACAGATGGCTTTAATCCTTTTGGGGAGCAGAGCTCCAGTCATAGCACTTGGCCCGTGACTCTATGTATCTACAACCTTCCTCCTTGGTTGTGCATGAAGCGGAAGTTCATTATGATGCCAGTGCTCATCCAAGGCCCGAAGCAACCCGGCAACGACATTGATGTGTACCTAAGGCCATTAGTTGATGAACTTTTGCAGTTGTGGTCCGAACCAGGTGTACGTGTGTGGGATGAGCACAAACAACAGGAATTTGACCTACGAGCGTTGCTGTTCGTAACCATCAATGATTGGCCTGCTCTTAGTAACATTTCAGGACAGTCAAACAAGGGATACAATGCATGCACGCACTGTTTAGATAAGACTGAAAGTATACATTTGGGAAACAAGAATGTGTACCTGGGGCATCGTCGATTTCTTCCGAACAGTCATGCCGTAAGAAAGCCCGGCAAGCATTTCAACGGTGAGGCAGATCGCCGGAAGAAGCCTAACCTCCCTGATGGTGATGTTATATATGACATGGTCAAGGATTTAGAAGTAATCTTTGGAAAGGGTCCTGGCAGTCTATCTGTTCCGAATGACGCTGACAACCACGTACCCATATGGAAGAAGTGCTCTATATTCTGGGAGCTACCCTATTGGAAAGTCCTAGAGGTCCGGTCTTCAATCGACGTGATGCACGTGACGAAGAATCTTTGCGTGAACCTGCTAGGCTTCCTGGGCGTGTATGGGAAGACAAAAGATACACCGGAAGCACGGGCAGACCAGCAACGTATGAAAGACCCATACAACAAGCAGACGGATAAAGGGCGTCAATACTTAAGCAGCTACGCTCTTACCAAAGCAGAGAAGGAAATCTTTTTTGAATGCCTGAGCAGTATCAAGGTCCCGGCTGGCTTCTCGTCAAATATAAAGGGAATAATAAATATGGCAGAGAAAAAATTCCAGAACCTGAAGTCTCATGATTGCCACGTGATTATGACGCAGTTGCTTCCGGTTGCATTGAGGGGGCTTCTACCGGAAAATGTTCGAGTACCCATTGTGAAGCTATGTGCATTCCTCAATGCAATATCTCAGAAGGTCATCGATCCAGTAACTCTACCAAGTTTACAGAAGGCTGTGGTCCAATGTCTTGTCAGCTTCGAGTTGGTGTTCCCCCCATCATTCTTCAATATTATGACGCATCTCCTGGTTCACCTAGTCGACGAGATTGCCATTCTCGGTCCTGTATTTCTACACAATATGTTCCCCTTCGAGAGGTTCATGGGAGTCTTGAAGAAATATGTTCATAACCGTGCTAGGCCAGAAGGAAGCATCTCAAGGGGCTATGGAACAGAAGAGGTCATTGAGTTCTGTGTTGACTTTATTCCTGACCTTAAGCCGATTGGTGTTCCTGAATCGCGGCATGAGGGGAGACTGAGTGGAAAAGGCACGCTAGGAAAGAAAGCACTGATATGTAGGGACGGGCATTCTTTAACTCAAGCACACTACACAGTTCTACAAAGTTCCACCTTCGTGGCTCCGTATATCGAGGAACACAAGAATTATGTACGCTCCAAGAACCCGGGGAAGGATGACTCCTGGATTAAAGAAAAACACATGGAGACCTTCGGCAGTTGGTTGCGATTACAGCTCATGAATGACACCACTGTCGGAGATCAGCTCTACTTGTTGGCCGCGTCACCATCTTCGACTGTATTGAATTTCCAAGGGTACGAGATAAATGGGAATACATTTTACACGATCGCCCAAGATAAAAAGAGCACCAACCAGAACAGTGGTGTCCGCTTTGATGCAACAAACGACGATGGGCAAAAGGACACATACTATGGTCGCATAGAGGAGATATGGGAACTTGACTATGGACCTACTTTTAAGGTCCCTTTGTTTCGGTGCAGTTGGGTCAACATGAATGGAGAAGGGATAAAGGTAGACCAGCTGTACGGGATGACAACAGTGGATCTCAAGAATCTTGGTTGTTACAAGAACGAACCATTCGTCCTAGCCAATGATGTGGCTCAGGTTTTCTATGTGAAGGACATGTCCTCCAGACCGAAAAAAAGAAAAAACAAGCAAACGAATACATCAGACGATGAGCCAAAGCGTCACGTAGTTCTTTCAGGGAAAAGAAACATCGTGGGAGTCGAGGACAAGACAGACATGTCAGCAGATTATGATAAGTTTGATGAAATTCCGCCCTTCACAGTGAGAACTGACCCAAGCATCCCGTTAAATAATGAAGATGCTCCATGGTTACGGCTGAAGCGATCATAGGCCAGGGACATACGCGAAGAAGGGTTCATGGCTTTTATGTAAATCAATGTAATGTATTAGCACCGTAGGGCTGTATGACGGGAATCCGAATGCTTTGTATACTGCAAATCATCGCGTGGTCGTGAGCAGCAAATCGACCTTCGATCCACAGCGGCAAGACGTCTCTGATGATCTACGACCGTCCCAAAAAGTGTTGGGAATGTCGCAGATCATCAGAGCGCCTTGCCGCTGCTTGGATCGGACCGAGGGGCATGGCTACCACTTCCACCACCACCACCACTCCCACCTCCTCGGCAATTCATCATTGCGTCACCCTAATCCAGTGGCTGGATTCAACCTACCTGAGGGCTTGTGTTTCCAACAGCGTCGTTGTGTTGTCATTGTTCACCGTCCTACAGGAGGTGGCTCCAATGGCTGGCCGGTGAACAAGGACGAACACAATAATGCCAGGGAACATGCCAGCAGGTAGGCTAAATCCAGCCATTGGATTCGGTGGCGAAGGTAGACGCTCGTTGTGTGCCGTTCGCTGCAGGGACGCCGCTATTTATAGGCGATTAGAAAGTGTACCTGTGGATGAGGTGGGAGTGGTGGTGGTGGTGGGAGTGCTGATCCAACAGCTCACAAGCCCTCAAAAGAAACACACCCCTGATCCAACGGCTCACAAGCGCTCGAAAGAAACACACGATCCGTGTGATTCTTTAGTCCCGGTTGGTGTTACCAACCGGGACTAGTTCTAAAAATCCAACAGCTCACAAGCGCTCAAAAGAAACACACCCCTGATCCAACGGCTCACAAGCGCTCGAAAGAAACACACGATCCGTGTGCTTCTTCCTTATTGGTGGGAATCCCTTTAGTCCCGGTTGGTAAAATTGCGCGGGAACAAATAAGCCCCTTTAGTCCCGGTTGGTGGCTCGAACGGGGACTAAAGGTCTCACTATATATATGTAGTCATGGCCTCCATTGGCATAGCACATCTAAACTCATATCTGCAACCTCATCACTCTCCCATGGCTTCCACCGTACCCACTCTAACCTACTCGGAGGCGGAGGCGCTTTCCGCCTCGAACTACCCCTGCCCGCCCGGCTACGACGTCCCCGCCGGCTGGAGGCTGAGCACCGGAGGCGTGCCGGTCCCTCCTATCCCTCAAGGTTTGGCACGTCGGGCGGCCATCACGAACCACTACTACCTCGAGCTCACTCCGGAGCAGCGGATGGATCCCCGCTGGCATCCCGACTACCGCCCGACTTGGGACGCCTTCTTCATCAATCGGCGTGAGAGGGCGCTCGCCAGGTACGAGGAGGATGGCCCGCCTCCTTCGAACTTCAACGAGGCCGGCCGTCGGCTGTGGTGGAGCGGCCGAACTCTCCAGAGCGTCATGAACTACATCACGGCCGGCGATAACCCCCGCCTGCGCTACCCTCACTTCCAGTCCAGGCGCCCGACGACAGCGCCGCCCGACGACAACGACGACGACGGCGGCGACTACGACGACTACGAGGACGAGTATTATAGGCCTAGGCAGGAGTATGACTAACCTATGGTTTGTCTATGTACCCAAGATTGTTGTCATGAACTACTTCTGGTCTAGCTAAGACGACGATCGTGTAAAATGTATCCAAGATTGATGGGTGACTACTTTTCGCATTGATATTAAACAAACCATGCAAATTACATTGACAACATAAACCAACGGCTCACAAGCGCTCGAAAGAAACACACGATCCGTGTGCTTCTTCCTTATTGGTGGGATTCCCTTTAGTCCCGGTTGGTGGCTCACAGAGTGATCCAACAGCTCACAAGCCCTCAAAAGAAACTGTTCTGCATTAATAATTATTATTACATATTATAAATATAGGTTCACTGAAATTGTTCTGCATTTACTTCTGCTTGCCATGGGATTTTACAACACCAAAAATAGAATTAACTGAATTAATAATTATTATTACTTAATCATAAATCTTACTTAATCATTTTTGATCGATTTATACATATTATTAGTCGAGTTTGGATTTTGGATTTTGGATTATTTATACAAATTCAAACACTTTTCATGTTGAAAGTTTTGTCAATTCAAAATATGCAATAAAGTTAATGCATTTTTAATTGAAAATGGCAAAATGGTTAATAGTTTGTATAGTTAGAATAATTATTTTAGAAAACAGAAAATGGTTTTGGATTATTTATTCAAATTTAAAAACTTTTCATGTTGAAAGTCTTTTCAGATTCAAAACCATTTGAAATTCATATCCAAACACCTAAATAAGAAAAAAAAGGCGGGAACAAAATTTCAGAACTGAAAAGTTCGAAATAATTTTGAAAAAGGACTCTTTGGTCCCGGTTTCTAGCAAGAACCGGGACCAATGAGTCCATAGACGCGCGCCGCGATCTGGCATTAATTACCCACTCTTTGGTCCCGGTTGCTGGCAAGAACCGGGACCAAAGAGGCATTGGTCCCGGTTCTTGCCAGCAACCGGGACCAATGACCCCCTGCTACTTAACTGCTTACCTTCTCCTTCCCCGATTCATTCGCAGAAACGCCTAAGTCCCAGGAGAAGCGCGACGGAGCGACGCCGCTCCCCCGACGCCGTCAGGCTGCCCAACCTCGCCCTCGACGCCGGTGCCCTCGACGCCCGCGCCGCCGCGCCTGCACGTCGGCCGCCCGTGCTGAGAAGAAGGAGAGGAGCGCGCCCACACGCCGGCCGCCCGTGCTCGCCGTCGACGCTCGGGCCATCCTCGGGCCATCCCGGCCGCCCGTGCTCGCCGTCGACGCTCGGGACATCCCGGCCGCCGCGCCCATTTCCGCCGGCTACACCACCCGAGGTGAGCCCACGCCGTCCGCCATGTCTCCGGCCACGGCGGCGCCGCCGTTGCTCGTCGCCGATGCGCACCGTTCGTTTAGGCCAAGCCGCTGACGGGTGGGCCCTACCCGTCAGCGTTTTAATAATTTCTACGCACGGAAAAAAAAATGGGCCGAGCCCATTGGGCTGGAACCCCTCGCGGCCTGTTTTTTTTTTTCCTGACTCGAATTAAGAAATGAACAGAAATATTTTATTCTGTGTGTATGTTAGAAATTAAGTAACTCGAGATCTATAAGTCCAAAATTGATGAATCAAAATTCTTTGGAAAGCTAATAAAATTGTTTGTCCAACCACACTGATCCCATATTATTTAGATTAATAATAAAAGAATGGTATTTAAATTACTACAGAGGGTTTAAATCACCAAATTGTTTGTTTCTGATGCTCTGTTAGCTCAAATAATGTGAATCCAATTTTGTTAGCTTAGTATTGTGATAAATTAGCATCCCTAATTTTTGTGGAATTAATTGAGCAACAAAAATAATTTGGCATTCAATTAACGTTTGTAGACCCTTCTGTACTACAACATTTTTAGCTGTCAAATGGTTAATCTAAATGAGTTGAATCCAATTGTGTTAGATCAGAAATATTCAGTACTTGCTATCCCTCAAAGGATTTAATTTTATGATTAACAGAACTTGTGCAGTAGCCAAAACTTGATTAATAAGCTTCTGGACTAAAACATTTATGTAGTGAGTTTAGTTAACGAGTTTACGGGTTTACGATACGAGTTTACGAGTTTACGGGTTTACGATACGAGTTTACGAGTTTACGGGTTTACGATACGAGTTTACGGGTAGATTTTGCATTGTAGCTAGATTGTAGATTATATTGATGTTAATTTTAATTTTAGCTTTGCAAATGATTTAGCTATATTGATGTATATTTTAGCTTGAGTCTTATGTTCTTGAGCTTAATGGCTTTAATTTCTTGATGTTTTAGGGTTTAGGGTCTCCGAGTTCGCCGTCGCACCCAAGAATCCCCGCCCGAGGTGCTCTGCCGCTCCCCGCCCGAGGTGCTCTTGCAAATGAGATTATAAGGCAGCATATGAAGTTTCTAATTTGTTCTTGCAAATGAGATATCACCACGGAGTTTTTGAACAACTCCGGTGAGGGAGATGAGTCTCTCAACCGAAGAGACGGCTCCGGTGAGGTAGAACCCGACGGCCGGGTGAGGGAGAAGTCAGCGAGGGAGAAGCCGACGAGGGAGAAGCCGAAGGCTCCGGTGGAACATTAAATGTTGCAAACTCCGGCGAGGTGCATATACATATAATGAAGCCGAAGATTGTATTAATTAAGCCTCTGCTGTCTATATACATATATTAACGCTCTTTCTTCTTTTAGCCCTCCGGATCGAGCAAATCTTCTGTAAGGACAAAACGAGGCCCAGCCAAAAAGTTGGGCGACCAAGAAAGGTACACGATCGAAAGAGTCGCTGAAGACGGCACACGACTGCTCCCCCTGGTGTTAAAAATAAAATGGTAAAGCAATGCGGAGTTCTTGTTAGGGACTTCATCCCGATCACCGTTCGAGAATGGCATCGGCCAAAGGAGAAAGGACAGCTATATGTCAGCGATGAGGGCAAAGAAAGACTTTGGAGAAAGCTCATGGTTAATTTCACCCTGCCGGCGCCAGAGGTGGATTCAGATGAGGAGGATCCAGATGAGGCAGAAAAGATTGCCCGGAAAATCATGGAGCAAAAAGTCAAGGACTGGGCACTTAAGAAGATGGCCGAGCTATTCAAGAACTGGAAGAAAAGATTGAACAACCTGTTTGTCAAGAAAAATAAGACTCCAGACTTCGATAAAGGGTATGAGAAGATAAAGGACTACTGGGAAGAATTTGTGGCGTACAAGAAATCAGAGGAAGCTCTGGAAAAGTCTGCAAAAAATGCGGCAAATGCTGCTCTAAAGATGTACCACCATACTATGGGGCCTGGTGGCTACGCTTTTAGCATGCCTAAGTGGGAGAAACTTGAGGCGGACCTGCTGGCTAATGGGATCACTCCAGAGCCACTCAAGTGGATCGAACGGGCAAGAAATTGGTTTTACGGGCATGGGGGCACGTTGGACGCAGAAGGGAAGTGCATATATAACAGAAGACACAAAGATAATCCCCTACTACCCATCCAAGAAATTAGAAATGCAGTAAAGGATGTTGCAGAGGGACGGTTCATTCCCGATAGAGAGGATGACGAGCTCACACGCGCCCTTGGGAATAAGGAACACGACGGACGGTTACGAGGCGTACCTGGCTCCAAGCCCAAGACAATTGCGATTCCCGAGCACAGGAAGAAATTTCCTGATAGAAGCCATCAGAGGAGAAAGGAAAGGGAGGCAATGGAAGCACGCGCTGCTGCAGACCGGCTGCGTAATATAGAAGAAGAATTAAAGCTGCAGAAGGAACAAATTGCCGTGCTTAGCCAGCAAGGTACTAGCGGCCAATCTCAACGGCACATGGTAGAAGCTGCATGCGATGGTACCGGTGGCCCATCGAATCGGAAAAGCAGCGTGGCTTCCACGGAGCTCCAGGATGGTAATGATGATGCAGTGGCTCCTCTTCGTCGCTACCCAGTGGATGATATCACGGAGAGCACACCTTGTGAGCTGCATGTGAAAGTTTATAACATATCCGTGAAGGTGGCGGTCGGCTATGCCCTACCAATTGGACCTAATCCAACTTACCATTTTGCTCCGGTTCCAAATGGCTACGCTGTTGTCGGGGTGGATGCAGTGATGAAAGATTTTGAGGAGCTGAAGCTGCACCACCCTGCAGGTGAAGATGGGGAGGTGCTTGAACTTGGAGAAGCCAAGAAAGCGCCAATTCTATGGCCAAAGGAATTCATCGTGCTTCCGAACTGGCAGCCAAGGCCATCGACTCCTCACCAGTCTCCAGCGCAACAGTCCTCTTCACCGCCTCAGCATTCTCCAGCGCAGCCGTCCTCTTCACCGCCTCACAAGTCTCCAGCGCAGCCGTCTCCGCCGCCGCGTGACCAGTCTCCAGCGCAGCCGTCTCAGCAGAAGAAACGGACCAACGCCGCTCCCCCGCTCCCCACTCAGAAGAGAGGTCGCACTCAAAAGATAGTCGACATCCCGACGGTTCCTCCCAAGAGACCTTATGACAGGACTGAAGCGGAAAACGCCGAGGTAGTGGCTGCCTACAATAAGGCTTTTTTTGCACCAAAAAAGCCCGAGCAAAAGAAGGTATATGATGCAAAAACCAAAAAGTGGGCTATCCTTCCTTGAGCAGCCATCCCAGATATCGATGAATCTGCCATCTGACTATGGTCGTGAACTTACTAAGCTAGCACGTGCCCAGTCTGAGCAGAACAAGGGAAGAAGTGCAAAAAGCGGGAAACAAATTGCCCAGCTCGGACAGCAGAAAAATCAATCGGTCCCCCCGCTCATAGTGTGTTCCGATGTCGACAAGGACTTCAGAGCCGCTATGGATAAGGACCTGGAATTATTGGACCCCAGAGCCATAGCTGCTGCTAAAGAACTTGGTGTCACTGTATCGCAGGCCAAGGAACAGGCTACCGCCTTGGGTATGAGCCTTGGTCAACTTTTAGGCTATGAATATGCGCCAATGTTAGAGATGGCACGGAAATATGTCCAAGGGGAGCCTATGGTCAGTAATGAGGAGCTGACGGGTCTATCAACACATATGCGAAATCTGCATACCTGGTACCTGGTGCACACATCAAAGAAGGACGCGAAAGAGTGGTTTCCGCTGGACGTTAGAGTGGAGCATTTCTTCAAACGTTACATTATACATGTTCAACTGACTGAACTGTTCCAGTTATTCCAAAAGCGCGCCCTCGACAAATCTATCCTCTCTTGCTATTGTCTGTAAGTGATTTATTTTCGTAATTAAGTCTCTAGCTCAGCTCGTTCATTGCCTGTATTATATTATCCTGACTATATATATATCCTTTTGTACGCTATTATGCAGAATGAAGATGCTGGAATGCAAAAGATCTAGAGTTTTTGAGGTTGGGTTCGTTGACCCATATATCGTGAATTCACATACGTTAGTCAATCACCCCAAAGACGTGGAGCATGACCTGACCACCTTTTTAACCATGCAACATTTCTGTACGGAAATACTATTTCCTTACAACTTCAGGTGAGTGTTTCTGTCTTGTACATATTTTTATTTGGCTTTCTCGATGTTAAGTGTAATTGATGAGCTATGCATGTCTGCTTTATGTAAACGTCCGCAGGTTCCACTGGATTCTGCTAAGCATTCAACCTGACAAGTCCATAGTTGAAGTCCACGACTCATTAAGTTGGGACCAAGCGTTGTGGTCCGACATGAAAGAAATGCTCAACAAGTAATTTCAATCATTATCGCATTATATCGCCCTCTTTCGTTCGTTCCCTGATGTCAAGTAATTAATAACTCCTTTGTTCATTTTCTTTGCCAAAGCAGGTGTTGGACAATTTTCAAACAGAAGGTAGAAGGTCCATTCAAAGATGAGCTAACTTATAAAACGGTGAAAAGTCCGCAGCAGCCACCGGGGAGTAATTTATGTGGATTCTACGTTTGCGAGTTCATTCGCGAGTTGACCACTGAGCGGAGAACAACTGCTTTCAGCAAAATGCGGGAGAAGATCGACCCAGAACGGCGCGTACAAGCAATTCAAGAGGAATTGGCGGGATTTCTGCTTAGGGAGGTCATCGATGAAAAGGGAGAACATTATGCTTCGGACGATGAACTACATATGTGATCTATCTCCATGTAATTAAATACTTGTATTCTCGCAAGAGATCGAATATTAATTATATATGCATCAACGTGTACTGTGTATATAGTAGAGCGTATAATATGCGTACGGAAACGATGGAGAGCACGTCGGCGATGCGAAGAAGGGGGAGACGATGGAGGCACCGACGAGAGGGAGAGGGGGCACCGGCGAGAGGGAGAGGGGGCACCGGCGAGAGGGGGCACCGGCGAGAGGGAGGGGGCACCGGCGAGAGGGGGCACCGGCGAGAGGGAACCGGCGAGAGGGAGAGGGGGCACCCTAAACCCTAAATACCAAAAAAAAAAGGCACACATTGGTCCCGGTTCGTATTAAGAACCGGGACCAATGGGTCTCCCCCACGCCCAGCCAGAACTGGCCACGTGGACCAGCATTGGTCCCGGTTCTTGGACCAACCGGGACCAGCATTGGTCCCGATTGGCCAGTCCCGGTTGGGCAACCGGGACTGATGTCCAAGCCCAACCGGGACCATAGGTGCTTTTTCTACTAGTGCTCCCGTCGCCGAGTTCATCAGGAAGGTTGTCGTTGACGTTCGAACTTTCAAGAACAAGATGGCTGCCCAACTTGTTGGTGACAACACGAGGCGAGCAAGTTGACAGCAGCCTCGTGATGGCGGCGTTCCAGGAGGCCAACCCGAATGCCGTGATGCCGAACTTCGTGGCATCGTTTCCAGGGGCTCCCGCCAGGCGGTGAACGCTCCCGCGACCGCCATCGCCGCAAAGATGTTCCCGCGCCGCTAGATTTCCTGCAAAACATTCGAGCACCTCGTGCCCCAAATGTAACAAAACTCTGGGTCAGTTTTCATGCTCTGGCTCCAAAACTTGGACGTAATATGCTAGAACTTGCTTTGCTACTCTACTTTGCGGGTATTTCACAGATTTTAGCACGTTTTTACTGTCTCCACGTCTTTCTGAGGGATCCTTCGGGATGTAAGCTTACCTGTGAGGCCCTGACCCGGTCAGGAATGCTCTCACAAGCCCTACCGATTCCCAGAAGGCCACTCACTCTGTTGGCACGCACGTCCCCGGGAAGTATCAGGTCTCGCACCGCTTTTTACCCCCGGGAGAGTCGCTACCCCATGAGTGCTCGCTTGACGGTCGAGCCACGTTCCCGCTTTTTACACATGTTTAACACCCGCAAAATAGATAGCTGTACACAGAGAGGATTCGCCCAAAGAGCACTTATCTTTTATTATCTCAGGAGCCCTTGAATTGGCGACTTGACACTTCCGGGTACATCTTGTGGTGACATGTTTCAGCGAGACTGGCGGGGAGGAAGGTTGAGAGCTTCCTCTCCCTGGGCACATCGGTCAGCTAAGTCCCACAGGTCCTCCAACGTGTCCACAGCATGAAGGCTTAGTTTTCTCGCGCATCTTTAGGTTGCGGACGTTGACGTGGAAGACAGCGATGATGGAGATCTCTCGAAGATCAGCTGGGGGAATGCGGTCGACGACGCCCCGAAACCTCCATATGTAATGACGCAACGTCTCCCCAATCTCTTGTTCCAAGCGATAGAGATCGAGGATGGTTGCCGGGTACGGCGTGCAGCAGGTTTTGAGGTGCTGGCTCGTCTGGCCTTCCATCTCCTCCCGGGAGCGTCGCGGGGATTGGAACTCTGACCAGAGCCTTCGTGACGAAGTTCCACGGGCCTCTGCCATGAGGATCTTTGGGCCGCACTTCCTCCGGCGGCGCTGGCGCGGGAATGGCGGTGCCGACATCGATGGTCGGGGCAGAACTCGTGGGAGCGTGACATTGGTGAGCATAGTTCAGCAGACTTCCAAGCTTGCGGTCCATGCCTTCGCACGGGGATCGCTCTTGCACTGATCTGGTGGGAAAGAGAGAAGCACTCGGGCTGTACCCAAGGCTTCCTCTAGCCCCCAGTGGTTCCGAGTAGACTGACTTGTTGGCTCACCAAGGACCTCCTGAGTTCCCGACATGTTTCCTGCTTGCCGATGATGCAACCGCCCACCTTGGTCGGAGGGTAACGATGACCTCGTTGGAGAAGAAGAATTCAGGGCAGCTTTCATCGTGGACGAGAAACTGACTGCTGATCCCGCCGCGAGTGTAGGGCTCAGCGAAGATCTCGAGTCGGACGAAGAGCACGATGTAGAACTTGATGATGGACTTGACGCAGAACTTGAGGTTGACGAAGATGAAGACGAATCCAGCACTTGCACCCCCTACCTGGCGCGCCAGATGTCGTGTCTCGGATCACGGACACCGGGAGTATGAGACACCCCCTTTTTAGGTTCGGCACGGGGCGCGAAGGAGGCTGGAAGACGCCTTACCCGGGAGCAAGGCCGTCAAGTTCTTCGTCGAGGCACGCGGGTAATCAACGCAGAGAGACACACGGAGTTACCCAGGTTCAGGCCTCCCGGAGGCTAAAGGCCCTACTCCTGCATGTCTGGATTGAAGTGTTCATCATGGTGTGGTGTACAAGGGTGTTCTGGGATGAACCCGGCAGGATTCCGGCCGGAGGTAGACGAAGAGCAGATCCTGCCCTGGGGAGATCACCTCTCTCTCTACCCTCCGAACCCTAGTCTAGTCTTGCTTGTGCTCTGTCCCCTTCTTCTCGGTGCCATGGTCCTCCTTTTATAGGCTAAGGGGATCCAGCATGGACACGCGAGGGGCGTGAGGGGTTTCCGGCGGGAAAACCCCTCGGCGGTCTTTAGAGGAGACGTGGCACCTTCTCCTCCAAGCATTCTCTGGAGGGCGGCGCGGTCGTCCGCCCTTGCTAAAGGTGAGACGGACAAAGCCTGTCCGCCCCACCAACTGCCCTCGTGGCAACGTCATCAGGGCGCGGCCTTCATCTTGGCGCGCAAGTCTTCTACCAGCTTCCGACGAGCTGGCGGTCTTATCCCTTCAGCGGTACGGACGGAGGACCCGGGGGTGCGTCTGGCCGCCTGCCGGGCGCATGGACCCGAGGATACTTCGCCTTGCTCTCCGTGTATCAGGTGACCCCGGAAGGTCGCCTGGTCCTTGGCTGCAGCGTGTCGTGTTCGAGCTTGTCAGGTTTCCTTGGGGCAGATGAGTTGGCTCATCTGCTGACCTTGACTCCTTGCCTTGTCCATCTTCTTGGTGGGCTCCGGTGGTGGACCCACTTTGGCAGCATCAGTGGAACCCCATGTTCCACTGCTGCGACAGTATCCCGGCTGTAAAGCTTGGCGGCTTTGGCTTCGGTGCAAGTTGTCTTTTAACATCGGCATCCACCCACGCTGCATTTTCCTCGACACTCCTATCGTAAGGTAACTTTTCAGGAGTCTTCTCTTTTGCCGGCATTCTCTGTCTCTTCTTAGGAGGCGAACCGACGGGCTTTCGCGACGTTAACTTAATGGGCTCCATCTCGAGGAGGGGTGGTATTTCCCGACATTGAATGATACGAGGAGGAGTCGGTTGAGACGGCTGATACACCGGAGATCCGGGTGGACTACTGCTGGGGGTCCTATCGGGGCGGGGTGGACTTTGCTGAGGTTGATTGCTACAAGGAGGAGTCTGTGGAGGGGTGGAATCCGCAACCACGACGATGTATTCCTTTTTCCATAGAACGACACCACCCTCGACTTCTCCAAGTTTCGTCTCCCCTTCACCTCCAGCCTTGTCAAGGTCAAGAATCTGAAATCCTGGCAGAACTTTATCCACCCCGACACGAGGAAAGCCAGCTGGATTCTCACCGCCATGGAAGGTTGCTCCGGGGTGGTTAGGTAAAGCATAACCGACCGCCACCTTGAAGGATATGTTCTTCATTGACTGATGTAGATCACACGGTGTCTTCTCCGTGATATCATCCACGGGGCAACGAGTTTGCTGTTCACCGTCCATCGGTTCATCATGAGCAGCTAGGAAGGTTGAGGAAGCCACGCTGCTTTTCCCATGTGATGGGTGGACGATATCGTCAAGCAATGCAGGATCTTCTTGCTGCCGCACAGATGCCTTCTGCTGGGTAAGTACTGCGTCCAGTTGCTCCTGCTGCCGAAGGACAATGCGTTGCAATTCCTCAGTATGTGATTCTATCCGTTGGATCTGGTCTGCTTCCTGCTTCTTTTTCCTTTCACGACTTCTATAACTGCCAATGGCCTCCGGAAACGCTTGCTTCCACGTAAGAGCGCCATATCCTCGTGTGCGTCCTTCTGCTTCACGATTCCGAGGGCCCGTGTTAGCTCGTCGTTCTCTCTGTCGGGCTTGAAAGTTCCATCTTGAACTGCTTTCATTGCTTTAACAATATTCTTGTTGACAGTCTCAATTTTCTCTTTCTTTTCTTCCGTTCCAGTAGTGATAAGGTCGCCTGTCTCTAGGGCCAATTCTAACCCATGCGCGAACAACCAATTTTTGGACCTCACGGGATATTTATGTGTTTCTGGAACGACCCTTTAGTAAGCAAGTCGGCGTCTCTTTTATCCCATTTAGGTACGGCAGTCACGTAGCCACCTGGCCCAGCTTATGGTGATATACCTTCTTCGCAGCATTTATCTTATTTTTTGCCGACTTTGCTTCAGCTTCGGCCGATTCCTTGTACGCCTTAAATGCTGGCCGATGATAATTGTGCTTCTCTAGTGTTCCGGTGAAAATTGGAGCTTCTTTTTTCTCCTTGTAAGTACTCCATAAGTTTTCTTGAAGTTCCAGAATTGTTCGGCCATCTTCATAAGAGTCCAGTGCTTGACTTTCTTCTACTCAGTCTCTGACAGAAGTGGCGGTAGAGTGAAAGATGCGATGAGCTTATCATAAAGATCGTTTTTGGATCTGTCGTCGACATAACTAACTGATCCATCGTCTACCGCTAGCTTATTCCATTCCCGAATGCTGATCACGATATTGTCCCTAACAATAACGCCACATTGACTTATAAATTTTCTTCTGACATCCGTGGGAGCAAGCGGTTCGTCATTTTCACCGATTTTGTCGATCATAAAATGTATGCCACTTTTCAACTTTTTACCCGGGGCCTCGTGGCGTTCTAGTAGATTTGCTCGATCCCGAGGGCTAAAAGAAGAAAATATTCGTTAAATAGTGCAACATGAATTAACTAATACATCACGTGATCAACAAAGGCTTAATATATATATGCCGCGTCGGAATATGATCTAGAGGAGGGCACTTCTCCATGTAGTGATCCGGAGGGCACTTCCTCACTTTGATCTAGATTAAGTCCTTCACCGTAGTCATTCAAGAACTGGGAGCCAAAATCCTCCCCGACCACTTCGTCGGCATCTTCATCGACATCTTCACCGGCACCTCTGCCGGTTCTTATAATATCCAGCACTTCGTCTTCACCGTCTCTGCCGACGTCCATAGCTTAACTACAAACCACATGTAAGAAAGATAAAATTACACAATATTCATAAGCTAAATTTTTTGCCTAAGTTAAAGAAAATTGCCTAAATTAAAAAAAATTGCCTAAGTTAAATTTGCCTAAGTCAAATTGGCGTAAGTTAAATTTGCGTAAGCTAAAAATTTTGGCTAAGTTAAATTTTTTTGCCTAAGTTAAAAAAATTGCCTAAGTTAAATTTGCCTAAGCTAAATTTTTTGCCTAAGTTAAAAAAAATTCCCTAAGTTAAATTTTGCCTAAGTTAAAAAAATTGACTAAGTTAAATTTGCCTAAGTTAAAGTTGCTTAAGTTAAAATTGGCTAACACAAAATTGCTAAGTTAAAAAACCTAAATTGGCTAACATTTTTGCTAAGCTAAATTGGCTAACACAAAATTGCTAAGTTTAAAAATCTAAATTGGCTAAACAAAACTAAATTTGCTATCACAAAATTGCTAAGCTAAATTGGCTAACACAAAATTGCTAAGTTAAAAAACCTAAATTGGCTAAAAAACCTAAATTGCTAAAATTTGCCTAAAATTTGCTAAATTTTCCTAAGAAAAATAGGGGCCGGGCCGGCCGGCGGAGGCTGACCTAGGGGCGGCGGCGGCGAGCACAGGACGACGTGGAGGAGGCGTCGAGGACGGGGAGCACGCGGGCGTGGAGGAGGCGTGGAGGACGGGCCGGCGGCGTGAGGCGAAGGCGGCCGGCGTCGACCTCGGGCACGGCGTCGGGGAGGACGGGCGGGGAGGAGGCGGGATCGAGGATGGGTAGGGAGGACGAGGAGGCGACGGCGGCGTCGTGGATCTCGGCCGCGGCGTCGCGTCGTCGACCTCGAGCTCGGGCCTCGGGCGGCGTCGGAGAGCTCGAGCGTCGGAGGGCGTCGGAGGACCTCGGGCACGGCGTCGAGGACAGGGAGCACGCGGGCGGCGTCGGGGAGGCCACGACGGGGTCGGGGAGGCCACGGGCGGCGGCAAGCACGGACGGGCGGCGGCGGCAGGGCTCGATTGGGGTCGATTTGGTGCGAAACCGTGCGAAACCGCACCAAATCGACACAAATCGATCATCAGTCCCGGGTCGTGGCTAGACCCGGGACTAAAGGTCGGTTTTTGGGCCGCCGCTCAAATTCGCGCGCGAAGCCCACCTTTAGTCCCGGGTTCTTCCACGGACCGGGACTATTGGGCTTTTCTTATTTTTTTCTGTTTCTTTTTTATGTTTTCTGTTTCTTTTTTTATAGTTTCTGTTTCTTTTATATTTTCCCTTATATATCTATTTTGTAAAAATCAAATATCTTTAGTTCCTTTTACTTTTTTTGTAAAAATCATATCTATTTTATTTACATGTTTTTTGAATTGTTTCTTTTATATCTAATTGTCTAAATTTTTTAATATTTTTTAAAAACATTCTAATTAACAACATATACCATACAGAAACATCACTGTATACATTGTAATGTTTTTTGAGTTTTCAGAACACAGATACATAAAGTATTGTATACATTAATTATTACACATCACCAACATCATCCCTAGCTAGTGTTTACTATTTCTTCGTGCGTGTCCCTTTCTTTGGATTGCGCCGTAACCATGGACAATCTTCATCATTTAACTTGATGCTTGGGTCAGTGTTCACTTTGAAGGGCGGAATTTCATGAAACTTATCGTAATCTTCTAACATGTCTGTCTTGTCCTCCACTCCCACGATGATTCTTTTCCCTGAAAGAACTATGTGGCGCTTTGGCTCACCGTATGATGTATTCGCTTCGGTACCTTTTCTTTTTTTGATTTGGTAGACATGTCCTTCACATAGAAAACCTGAGCCACATCATTGGCTAGGACAAATGGTTCGGTGTCATATCCAAGATTGTTGAGATCCACTGTCGTCATTCCGTACTATGGGTCTACCTTAAACCCGCCTTTCAGGTTGACCCATTTGTACCGAAACAAAGGTACCTTAAAAGAAGGCCCATAGTCAAGTTCCCATATCTCCTCTATTAAACCATAATATGTGTCCATTTTTCCAGTGTCATCAAAGCGGACACCACTGTTCTGGTTTTGCTCTTCATATCTTGGGTGGTCATGTAAAATGTATTTCGATTTATCTCGTACCCTTGGAAAGTTGATATAGTCGAAGATGGTGACCTGGACAACAAGAAGAGCTGCTCTTCAATAGTGGAGTTGTTCATGAGATGTGTTTGCAACCAACCGCCGAAAGTCTCCATGTGTTTTTTATTAATCCAGGAGTCATTCTGCTCTGGGTTGTTGAAGCGGACAAAATCCATGTGTTCCCGAAGATACGGAGCCACCAAGCTGGAATTTTGTAGAACGGTGTAGTGTGCTCGAGTGTAAGAATGCCCGTCCCTACATATTATTGCTTTCTTTCCTAGCGTGCCTTTTTCATGCAGTCTCCCCTCATGACGCGATTGAGCAACACCGATCGGGTTAAGGTCAGGAATAAAATCAACACAAAACTCAATGACCTCCTCTGTTCCATAGCCCTTCACAATGCTTCCTTTGGCCTAGCACGGTTATGAACATATTTCTTTAAGACTCCCATGAACCTCTCAAAGGGGAACATATTGTGTAGAAATACAGGACCGAGAATTCTAATCTCTTCGACTAGGTGAACTATGAGGTGTGTCATAATATTGAAGAAGGTTGGTGGGAACACCAACTCGAAGCTGACAAGATATTGGACCACATCCTTCTGTAAACTTTGTAGAGTTTCTGGATTGATTATCTTCTGAGAAATTGCATTGAGGAATGCACATAGCTTCACAATGGGTACTCGAACATTTTCCGGTAGAAGACCCCTGAGTGCAACCGGAAGTAATTGTGTCATAATCACGTGGCAGTCATGAGACTTTAGGTTTTGGAACTTTTTTTCTGCCATATTTATTATTCCCTTTATATTCGACGAGAAGCCAGACGGGACCTTGATACTGCTCAAAACTTCAAAAAAGATTTCTTTCTCATCTTTCGTAAGAGCGTAGCTGGCAAGACCTTGATAATTCTCTAAATGCAGGCCGTCTCGGTCGTGCATACGTTGGTGGTCCTGCCTTGCTTCCGGTGTATCTTTCGTTTTCCCATACACGACCAAGAAGTTTAGTAGGTTCAAGCAAAGATTTTTTGTCACGTGCATCACATCGATTGCAGAGTGAACCTCTAGGATTTTCCAATAGGATAGCTCCCAAAATATAGATTTCTTCTTCCACATGGGTACGTGGTTGTCAGCGTCATTCGGAACAGATAGTCCGCCAGGACCGTTCCCAAAGATTACTTTTCAATCCTTGACCATATCATATATATCAACACTAGAAGGGCGGGTAGGCTTCGGCCGGTGATCTGCCTCACCTTTGAAATGTTTGCCTTTCTTTTTTAAGGGATGCTTGTTTGGAAGAAATCGACGATGCCCCAGGTACACATTCTTGTTACCTATATGTATACTTTCAGTCTCACCTAAACAGTGCGTGCATACATGGTATCCCTTGTTTGACTGTCCTGAAATGTTATTAAGAGCAGGCCAATCATTGATGGTTACAAACAACAACGCTCGTAGGTTAAATTCCTCTTGTTCGTGCTCATCCCACACACGTACACCTTCGTCACGCCACAACTGTAAAAGTTCATCAACCAATGGCCTCAGGTACACATCAATGTCGTTGCCGGGTTGCTTCGGGCACTGGATGAGCACTGGCATCATAATGAACTTCCGCTTCATGCACAGCCAAGGAGTAAGGTTATAGATACATAGAGTCACATGCCAGGTGCTATGACTGGAGCTCTGCTCCCCAAAAGGATTAAAGCCATCCGTACTTAGACCAAACCTTAAGTTTCTTGCGTCACGTGCAAAATCCTTGTTTTCTCTGTCAATTTTTCTCCACTGCGACCCATCAGCGGGGTGTCTCGACATCTCGTCATTCTTACGGTCTTCTTTGTGCCATCGCAACAACTTGGCATGCTCTTTGTTTTGAAACAAACGTTTCAACCGTGGTATTATAGGAGCATACCACATCACCTTGGCAGGAACCCTCTTCCTGGGGTGCAGCTCGCCCTCAACATCAACGGGTCATCTCGCCTGATCTTATACCGCAATGCACCGCATACGGGCATTCATTCAAATTCTCATACTTCTCACCGCGGTAGAGTATGCAGTCATTGATGCATGCATGTATCTTCTGCACCTCTAATCCAAGATGGCAGACTATCTTCTTTGCTTCGTACGTACGTGGGGCAATACGTTATCCCTTGGAAGCATCTTCTTTATTATGCCCAGCAACCCTTCAAATCCCTGGTCAGATAAACCATTTTCTGCCTTCCATTGCAGCAATTCCAGTGTGGTACCCAGTTTTTTCTGGCCATCTTCGCAATTTGGGTACAACATTTTTTTGTGATCCTCTAACATGTGCTCCAACTTCAACCTCTCGTTTTCACTTTCACAGTTTATCTGTGCATCAAGAATGGCACGACCAAGATCATCATCGGGCTCATCAACAAAGGACTGTTCTTCAGCTTCGTCTTCCCCCATTGAAGTACCACCGTGTTCGGGGAACATAGGATAGGTGTCATCATCCTCTTCTTCTTCATTGTCTTCCATTATAACCCCTTTTTCTCCGTGCTTGGTCCAACAATTATAGCCGGGCATGAAACCGTACTGCAATAGGTGGGAGTGCAGTCGATCTGAGCAAGAGTAATTTTTTGAATTCTTACAGAGACTACATGGACAACAAATAAAACCATCCCGCTTGTTTGCCTCAGCCACATCGCGAAAAATATGCAGACCAATAATGAACTCGGAACTACGTCGGTCACCGTACATCCATTGTCGGCTCATCTGCATTATATAAATATATCACATTAAAAACCACGCCGGTCACCGTACATCCAACGTCGGTCAAAAACCAATAATACTTTAATTTTAGCTCAAATTGCATATAAAACAAATGAACTACCTAACTTAGACATTTCATCAAACACCTAGCTAGCACTACAAAAATGAAATAAGCTAAGCTAGTATGGAAATGAACAAAAATGAGCAATGCCGGATGAAAGGATCAAGTTGCTAACCCTTTGATAGATGGGTGCCGTTAATCTTGACAAATCGTGGAGAAAAATGGGATGAACTCGAGCTCGGGAGAGAGGAAACAATGGAGAAAATGGAGATGAACCCGAGCTGAAAAATGGAGGGCAGCTCTCGGGGGTGGAAGATGATATAGTGAGAACATTAGTCCTGGGTCGTGATACGACCCGGGACTAAAGCTCCATCATCAGTCCCGGGTCGCGATACGACCCGGGACTAAAGATCCTCGCGTGAGCCCCACCTCTGCGGATGCCTGCCGCGGCCTGCCGTGGGATCTTTAGTCCTGGGTCGTATTACGACCCGGGACTAATGCTCCCGTTCGACGCGGGACTAGGTGCGCTTCGCGGTGTCTCCGACGGACCCGGGACTAATGCCCACACTAGTCCCGGGTCGATTTTTGCTGGGGACTAATGATAGGGATAAAAGACCCTGTTTCTACTAGTGCTAGCAATAAAACTAACTCGACATGCAAGAAAATGAGATGTAAAACTACCTCTAGCAGTTTGGTACTACTGCTAAGTGAACTGACGCAGATAACAGAAAGGAAACATTCACGGGAGATGTGATGCAACACATGTCAGGCCTGCAGTCCGCAAGGTTTTCATCGCAAACCAAAGGACGTAACAGAACTCATGAGATAACTGGCACTGCAACTCCTCGAGCCATGGATAAAGACTCTGTCAGTAACAATGGTGGCCAGTTTCCTCTCCGAGTTCAAATCCTCCTGTCGATTCTCAGCAAAACATGCTCGCTCACCACAACTTCATATTTCGTGTATGTCGAGAGCTTGGTTCTAAAGAACATCAGCCCCAAGCCCAGCTAAAGCTAAGTTCTTGTCCTTGCCCTCTTGAGATTGTAAACCTACCCAAAATGAGAAAGGAACATATATACCAGATTATCTCATTCGCAGGAGATATACTCAATTTGCTTGTTATCAAAGCAAGCTTTAAAAATCACACCAGTTACTTGGAGCTGTCCGCAAGAAAGCAATCCATCAAATATAGTAGTATAAGAGATTGTAAAGCCATTCGGAGTCTCCAAAATATTCACCACTAATAGTCCCACTTGCATGCCTTTTTCCACTTTACATGTAGCGAGAATAGACATTTAGACAGGCTGAGATGTCCATGATGATGGTACATTGCTAAATTGCTCCACTCTAGTTGCGTTGCTGCCTATTTTGTGTTTATTAAAGGCGGGCACGGAGACTGATATAGATAACCACACCATATGTTCCTTCTCTTTACTGAGTCGGAGTCACGTAACTAGGATGTCAAGTGGAATTCCACTTATGTCCCAATTTTGTTGATAGTTCAAGTTTGTACTCTTTCGAAGGAGAAGAAATTATTACACTACTAAACATACTACTAGTAATTTTCCATATCTCACACATGAGCGGCAGCATTACAAATGTGTTTGTAATCTATCCGAGGAGAGATAAGTATTTCGTTCCCATAAAGCCTGCACTACTAAACATACTACTCCCTCCGTTCGCAAAAGGATGTCTCAATCTTTTCTAGATTTGTATGTATGTCGACATACTTTAGTGTGTAGATACATAAGGAGATTGATAATTCATGTTACCGTTGTAGACTGCAGTCTCTTGATGACGCTCTCTTTGTAGCAAGAACGGGCCGGAGACCGTTGCTTCGTCCCCAGCGGAGTCGCCAAAAAGTGTGTTGACACACGAACACGTCACGTGTACCCGCGGCGCCGAGGGAGATGCTCCGCAACTCACTCTGCGGGAGGCTCGCCGGAAGCGCGATACGCAAGACAATCCGGCGGGCGCTTTTGTAGACCTGAAACCCCGCTCGCCGGGAGGGACCCCGTCAGGAATCGCGGCGGCTATGGGTTGCCCTAGTTCGGCCTGGACGCCCCTAGAGCCTTGTGGATTCGCAGCCTCCAATATTGAAGAACGACGAAGAACGAGATGAAAGATACAAGGGAGAGAGATAAAGGTAGATGAACACGAAAAAGTAGTAGATGTGTTTGTTCGATTGGTGTTGGTTCAATCGACCGTCACCCTCATGTATATAAGGAGCGGCTGGACTTCCGTGCAAGGAAACGACTTGGATCCACGTCCAAAACTCTAATTTGGGTCCAATTCGGATAGCTGAACCGAACTTTCCAAAACTGTTCGGTCTAAAAACTGGTTACACATATCGTAGAAGACAAAGTTGTTCGCCATGAAAAAACGAAGAACTTTGGTTTTATGTGTTTTTTCATCCGACTCCATATTGAGCACTCATCTGGGCTCGGATCTAAAATTGTTCGGATTTGATCCGAATCATATAAATTTGATTCGTCCGTAATTGCTAGTTTTGACCTACTACCTATCTTATATCGAAAACCCGTAACAGCAAAGTTGTTCGTCTCGGAAAAACGAAAAACTTTCCTTTTATACGTTTTTCCATTTGATGTCATCTGGACCTCTCAAATTCAATCGGAAGCAAATCGATACGTTTTTGTAGTATTTCCCGATTGCACTCACCGAGGGCAGAGGACGTCTGTGGTAGGGCGACCTGCCTGTGGCCTTGCCTGCTTCATGTGCGCCAAAGGACAGAGCATTTCTATGGTAAGGTGCGCACAGTATTTTGACTCCACAAGTTGCATATGACCTCGGATTGAGATGATCCAAAAACCAAAGTTGGTTGTCTCGATGATACGCACAACTTTCGTTCACATTATATTTTCATCTGAGCTCATCTTGGTGACACCTCTTTATAAGCCAAAATTGGTCGTCAACAAGGACCGAGCTGAAAAAACTCGTGATCTGGAGGCCTTTTTTTCTTCGTTCGAGCGAAAAGAAGGAGTTGGCCAACAGTCTCGTCTTACCTCACAACGCACAAGCCCACAGCACAACTTGAGGACCCAAGATGGGCTGCAGTACCTACAGGCCCAACCTAGCTACCGATGGGATGACAATCCGAGCCCATTAACCTAATCTCTTGAATGAGACTTGAGAGCTCCCGCACGTGGACCTGACTCTGCAGGAAATAAAGCTCTTTCAGGTAGAGAGGAGAATAAGTTCTTAAAGAAAAGGTAGAGAGGAGAAAAATGGAGGCAGAAACTCTGAAAATTGTTAAAATAGGTGCCGGCCGACATGTATTATTCGATGATGTTAACTTTATTCTCGAAATCTCATTATTTTAAATGGAGTGGCACTTGTTGACAACTCGTACCGACACGAATAACCCACTTTTTTAATTTGTGCTGCCTCTACAGTTTGCTCATGATACGCTTTTGGATCAAGAGTTATTTGCTTTTCTAAAGAAAGAGTAATTAGTGCTCATTCCTCGGGAAAGAGAAAAAATGGAAAAAGAAACAACTGAACGATTATTTCTAGGTCTTCAAAATTCTGAAATAGACTGCTCAAAAAAAAAAAAAAAACTGAAATAAGGTATACAGCTCTATACACACTTTGTATGTATGCCAGAAATTTCGTAAACAAATTTGTATTTTGTGCTACACAGAAAAGACAAATTTTGCGGGAAAAGAGCTATTTTTACTATTTCACAGTCACGCCGCTAGAGCTCATACAGTCGGCAACGCGCAGTCACGCCAAAAATAGTCCTCGCCTAGCTTGGAGAAACGTGGCAAAGTACGTAGCTGTGCCGACTGCCGACCGATCTCTACACGGCCACCCTTGCTGCATGCTCGTGGCCTTTTTGGACCGGGGCCTCACGTACGTGTACTCTCTCCAGTGTTCACCTTTGCTTTGCTTCACATTTTGCTATAAAAGGCACATGTCGGTCACAAGAAACACTCACTACACACTCCATCGATTCCACAGCGATACACTGTCTGGTAGCAGGAAATCAATCGACTCCACTGCCATGGAGGTTCCACGCAAGCTTCTCCCGGCCGCCCTCCTCCTGGTGCTGCTGCTCGCCGCCACAGGTATGTAGACTTAGTCCCGATTGATAGCAGGGGGACGTTAACGTAACATCTGGTTCGGATCTGACGGAGCGCGCCGCCGGTGTTTCGTGATGTTGTTGTCGTGCAGAGGAGATGGGCGGTCCGGCGGTGGTGGCGGAGGCGCGGACGTGCGAGTCGCAGAGCCACAGGTTCAAGGGGCCGTGCGTGCGTAAGTCCAACTGCGCCAGCGTCTGCATGGCGGAGGGGTTCTCCGGCGGCCACTGCCGCGGCTTCCGCCGCCGCTGCTTCTGCACATCGCGCTGCCACTGATACCTCCGTGTCCACCAGCGTGCGTGCGCTCGCGCGCCCTGCGCGCATGTTGGCTTCCATGTCGTCCGTGAATAAATGACGGTTTGCCTTGGCAAATTGGTCTCAGGAAGTTGTTTTAAACTGGTGTGCTCTCTGTTGTGGCGTTCAGCTCGTCCTGTTGGTGCTGTAAAAAAAAGCTCGTTGTGTTGGTTTGTACTCCGTACAAGATATTTCGTTTGCTGAATTAACTTTCTCAGTACAGGAATGTGTTTTCGCTCTCTTAATTGTTGAACTTAAACTGTACACATATTTTAATCGAGCAAATGGCGAATGCAAATTCAAATTCCAGGAGATGCGTTTGAAAAGGTTAGTAGTAGAAATTTAGAGAGTCCTAATGTGTGATAATTTACTTGAGTACTAACACTTAATTTTCCGCTTGTATCCATGCTACTTTACTTTTCAAGTATGCTCATGGGTGAAATGCATGCATGGTCCTCAAACTTGTTGGCTATGTCCAAAACGGTTCTTTAACTCAGAAATGATTAATGCGGTCCCTAATCTTGCTCAATACGGCCATGTACGGTCCGAAACTGGATTGACCCCGTATGTGTCGTTGTATCGGTTCGAAGCGGAAAATGCTTTAAACTTTAAAAATTCATATCTTTGATTCTGTCTATCCAAAATTTACAAATTGTACCTTTCTGAAAACCTTGGGAAGATTAGAATATAATGACACAGGTATTTTCCATTCTTGAAAAAAATATTATTCAAATTTCAACTGATAAATTTGAGTATTTTATCAAAATGAGCTACTTCATGCATGCATGGATATTCGCACGCAGTGCATATGTTGTCGGCTCGCCACACTAGCTTGTTCATGCATGCATGCAATGACCCTTATAGCCCCACTGATAAGTGAGAGAGGGGCATGGTAGAAAAATTATTTAGTACATAGGAAAAATATTTCCAAACCCTATGTATATTTGGAAAATCATTTTAGTTTATAAATCCATTATGGGCTAGGCATCAAACAAAGTTTAACCAAATTACCATTGAACATTGGCGAAAATGTATTTTACTGTACTAACATGAAGATATGATCCTTAGCTGTCGTTTGCAAAATAATCAGCTTGAACGGATTTATAGAACTAAAGAGATGATAAATACTCAAATTTCTCATTTGAAATTTGAACAATTTATATTTTTTCAAAATGGAAACTAACTGTGTCATTTATTCTAATATTTCCAAGATTTTCAGAAAGATACAATTTGTAAATTTTGAATAGACAAAATAAAAGATATGAATTTTTTAAGTTAAAACATTTTCTGCTTCGAATCGATATAGCAACACGTCAGCAAAATACGGGGTCAATACAATTTCGGACCGTACCTGGACGTATTGAGAAAGATTATGGACCCATATTAGATCATTTTCTGAGTTGAAGTGCCATTTTGGACATAGCCAACAAGTTTGAGGACATTCATCTCGCTTAGTACTCATTCCAACGCACACACAAATTTGGCGGCCCGGATGCACCTTCATATGGGCCCATGGGCCAGCGTATATTCTCAGCCTGTGAGCCTAAGCTAGTACTCGACACCACGGGCCACTCTCTCGCGCCGTCGCCGTCGTCGTCACCGCCGTCGGATGCTTCCGTTCGTGGGGGATCCCAACGGCGGCACGATGGCTCTCCTCGGACCTCCCGCTCGTCGCCACCTTCTCCTCCACCTTCACCTCACCTCCACCACAAACCCCCAGCTGCCTCTCATCCTCTCAGCCACCGACGCCCTCAAGCCCCAAATCACCCGCCGTCTGCTCGGATCCAGCCCGGACCTCCTCGCCCACCAGACTGATACATGGCATCACTATCTTGTTTCCAGAATGGCTGCTGCATCAGACCAAATGTTGGAAGTGAACCAGAACATATTTCGTCTCAGAATTCAGTAACAAGAAGGGCAGGTGGCAGAAAGCTACCAGAGAAGAGATGCAGGTGATACTTCTGATCATTATTTTGATTAGGGGACCGTCTAAAATAGATTATGTGTACTGGCTGAATTGCAATAATTCCAGCATCGCATTCTTCTAGGTTATTGTAGAATGTACACACGAGTTGATTAGCAGTCTTTCCAATGTACTACATCTGACGCTTGAAGTTGGTGACTATGTTATTTCTCCTTTGATCTTTGTTGCAAGAACAAAGAAGTACTTTGGATCTGTTCCAAAGCTTTGCTTCTGGTCGTCTCTACAACCAAGTCGAGAAGAGACACTTCCTGGATGAGGCAATTGTGCTGCTCCCACTGATGATTCTAAGTGGCTCATCATAGGGGATTTCAACCTCATTTATCAGGCTGCCGACAAGAACAATGATAACCTCAACCTCCGCCTAATGGGCCAATTCCGCCAAGCCCTCAACACCTGCCAGCTCAAGGAGATAAAACTGCAGAACAGAAAGTACACATGGAGCAATGAGAGGGCTGACCCTACTCTGGTTCGATTGGATCGGGCTTTCTGCAACAGCGACTAGGACCTGGCTTTTGACTCCCACTCCTTACATGCTCTATCCTCTGCCTTGTCGGATCACTGCCCACTCCTGCTCTCCAACCACAGTGGTCCGCCAAAGCCTCATGTCTTCAGATTCGAGAACTTCTGGATCAAGATGTCGGGCTTTCAGGATATCGTCTCCGCTGCTTGGAAAGAGCCCACAACACACACCCAGCCCATGCACATCATCAACCACAAGCTTCGGAAGGTGGCAAAAAAATTGCGTGCTTGGAGCAAGGGTCTCTTCTCCAACCATAAACAGCAGCTCATGATGGCCCTTGACGTTATTCTGCAGCTGGATATGCTCAGGAATCCAGAGATTTATCTCCTGCCGAGTTCACCCTTCGAACTGCTTTGAAGAGACGAGTCATGGGGCTCGCTGTCCTGGAGCGTACCCGCAAGAGGCAGGCTTCCAGAATCAACTTTCTCCGTGAGGCGGACGCCAATACGAAATTCTTCCACCTAAGGGTTAATTCGCGTCGTCGGAAAAACGCCATCCAAAGGCTAAAGCGCAATGAGGGGTGGGTCGTCAACCACGTCGAGAAAGAGCAACATATTCATGACCACTTCTCGTCGGTGCTAGGGGCCCCGCCTCTGCGGCCTCTAGATTTCAACTGGAACGCTATCGAGCCCACCTTACATGATCCCGATGATCTGGGGCTGCCTTTTCGGAACAGGAAATCAAGAGCGTCATCTTGGACCTCCCCACGGACAAAGCTCCAGGGCCCGACGGCTTCACATCAAACTTCTTCCGATCATACTGGAACATTGTGAAGGAGGACCTCATGAGCCTCATCAACAGCTTCTCCGAGCTCACCATCAACAACTTTCATGTCATCAACACTGCCAACATCACTTTGCTGCCCAAGAAGGAGGGTGCCGACTGCATCAATGACTATAGACCCATCAGCCTTATTCACGTGATCCCCAAGATTATCGCCAAGGCAATGGCCACTAGACTCCGGCCAAAAATGAATGACATCATCTCCAGTAGTCAAAGCGCGTTCATCAAGACTAGAAGTATCCATGACAACTTCATGTATGTTCGCGGTGTGGCCAGGAAGCTACATCAAAAGCACACCCCCGCCCTGCTCATCAAGCTGGACATCGCCAAAGCTTTCGACTCTGTCAGATGGGACTACCTGCTGGACCTCATGCAGCGTTTGGGTTTCCCTACTCGCTGGCGGGCATGGGCTTCGATGATCTTCTCGACTACTACTTCTAGAGTCCTTCTGAATGGCATTCCAGGAAAAGAGATCATCCATGGTCGCTGTCTAAGGCAGGGGGACCCCCTCTCACCACTGTTGTTTGATCTGGCCATCGATACTCTACCAAAGATCATAGAGCTAGCTACGGATTCTGGCATCCTACATCCGCTGCCTGGGCATTTCATCAAGTCGCGCATCTCCTCTATGCTAATGATGCTGTCATTTTTCTGCAACCCAGCGCACACGATGTCAACAACTTTACTGCTTTGCTGGAAAATTTCGGGGAGGTCACCGGCCTGATGACAAATATTGAGAAGAGCTCAGTCACCCCTATCCGTTGCACCGACATTGATCTCACCGGCATCCTCGCAAACTTCCCTGCAACCCTGTCGCAGTTCCCGATGAAGTATCTGGGACTCCCTCTTTCACTTGGCAGGCTAAGGCGTGTTGATCTGCAACCATACATCGATAAGATCGCTTCTGCACTCAATCCTTGGACATCCAAATTCCTCAACCGGGCTGGGTGCGATGCCCTCGTCAAATCGGTGCTCACAGCCTTGCCGGTTTTCCTCCTCACCGTCATCAGAGTAGATAAGGCTACCCTCAAAGCCTTCGACAAGTTGCGAAGAAGTATGCTCTGGGCTGCGAGCGACAAAGTCAGTGGAGGAAAGTGCAAAGTTTGTTGGACGAAGGTTTGCCGTCCAAAGAAGTTTGGGGGGCTCGGAATTCTTGACCTTGAAAAGTTTTCCCGGGCTTTGCGTCTGAGATGACTTTGGCTCGAGTGGGACGCCCCGGACAAGCCATGGGTCGGCCTGGAAACCCCCAACAATGCAGCTGATAAAGAGCTCTTCCACGCTGCCACGGATGTCACAATTGGGGACGGCATGACGGCACGCTTCTGGACGTCGTCTTGGCTAAATGGGACGGCCCTATGTCTATTGCGCCAAAGATCTTTGCAGCCTCCAAAAAGAAAAACAGACGTGTCCAGAACGCTCTCACCAACCTCAAATGGGTTGCGGACATGTCGGTTCAGAACTTCACTATTGATCACATGATTGAGTTCGTCAACCTTTGGGGCTGTCTTCAGGAGATCACGCTGACACCGGGCACTGCTGACACCATCACCTAGACCCTATCCCCCAATGGAAAATACTCGGCTTTTTCGGCATACAAAGCCCAATTCTTGGGGTCCATTCCCTGCTCCTTTGGCAACCTGGTTTGGAAGACCTGGGCACCCCCGAAGTGCAGGTTCTTCTCATGGCTGGTGGTGCAAAACAGGTTGTGGACTTCCGATCGCCTCGCTGTCAGGGGTTGGCTTCATACCCCTTATGCCAGCTTTGCAAAGCCCACGATGAGACGGCCAGACACATCCTCTTCGAGTGTCGCTACTCTCGCCGCATTTGGCAGGCCGTTGCATCTTGGCTGTCTTGCCCATCCCTGGTTCAGGATCTTGGCGCTGGGCGCCCCACTGTGCTTGCCTACTGGCAGGCACTTGCGAAGACTCCAACTGCCCACCCCAAAGGGCTCAAATCAGCTATCATTCTCATAACTTGGGAGTTGTGGAAGGAGCGGAATGCGCGGGTCTTCAACAACAAATTCACCATGCTGTCGGCTCTTCTTGATAAAATTAAGGATGAAGGGAAGAAGTGGATTCTGGCGGGCGCAAAGCATTTTGGAGAGATAGTTTCCTGAGTTTTTACAGCATGTAATTCCTTTTTTTTGGCTTAGGCCGTGTCCGTTTGCTTCTATTATATCAATAAAAAAGGCAAAGCTTTTGCCTCGTTTCAAAAAAGAGACTATAATTTGGTATTACAAGATCCCAGTTCTTCTGATAGAGTTCTCACAAGATAATAGCTTACTTGATGCCAAGTGACCAAGTATGCTGTAACATGAAAATGGGGTAATCCTGTATATATACTAGGAGTAGAAGCCAATTAGGTACGTATGAGGTGATGTTGTTGTATGTATCCGACTTGAGGCCCTGGTATGTGTGATATCAATGCTGAACAGAGAGGATGGGTTAATTCACTGTTGGGACATAACTTCTTCCATGTTACAAGTTGTATCGAAATCTAACAAGGTTGTCTAATGAGATGATTATGCTCTAGTGGTCTCGATCTTGTGTACAACTTGGTCACCAAATTTATTTGCTTATGCACAGTCATGCTAGTCTACTCGCCAGTCGCCAGAGATAATGGAAGACCGTGAGAATGCTATCTGGACTGCTGGGTGCTTCTTGGAATGGACCTTGAGGTTAGAACGGGGACTGTCTCTTGGGTGTCTAATCAATGGAGAAACTTTTGATATATATACTGCCACCAGGTGAAGATCCAAAAGCATGCCAATCTTATTGGAGAATGTGGAGTTGGGAAGGAAAATAAAATCTGATGTTTGAGGTATGCCAATCTTATGTGTCTAATTGCTACATGTGATACATTTGTGTAAGATTTGTGCTACCTAAGTTGAAATCTCCCGACAGTTTATATGGATCGGAGGTAGTACCAGATATAAACCACGCCAATGTTATAACGAACAAGTATTTTGGAATTGATGGGTATTTTGCAGTTTGGGAGTAAAGATTAGTGTACAATCACAAAACCAGGCAAACCTATACTTTCATATGCATTTAGTGTGGCATACATGTGGAAATTAATAGGCAGTGGAGAGCAAATTAATAAGTTTGGCAGCACTGAGTTACTGACCTCTGGCAAGGGAAGCTATTTCCTGAGCAAGGACCAAGCATCTTCATCTTCTAGTTTTCTTACACGGAGCAGGTCGCCGCTGGAGGTTCCCATCCTCCGAACAACATCTTCCTTTCTAGAGGTGACCAGGACCCGGCTCCCCGGTTGTGAACAACTGGAGTTAGCAACGGGGACTTGGAGCATGTCCTTCCATGCTGTGTCACTCCATACATCATCCAAGACGAGCAGAAACTTGTTTGAGAGTCTTCTCGAGGGTGGACTCGTCCTTCTCCTCATTGTGCTTCCCCCGGCGTGGCTGATGGCGGATCTTAGCAGTTCCACCTTGTCGAAGTGTTGTGTGACACTCAGCCATATCTTGGTTTTGAACTCTTCGTTGATAGCTTCGCTTGCGAAGATCTTCTTGGCAAGGAAGCTCTTGCCCATGCCGCCCTGGCCAACGATGGCCACCACCTTATAGTCTTTGCCATCATGGGCGATCAGCTTCTGCACAAGTTGCTCTGCATCCTCCTCGATGTTCTCCCCCACGGCTTCCGACTTACTGAAGCCCGACGTCGTCTTGTTCCTGAGACGATGTGCCGGATTTGTCATCTTCCTTTGTTCCTGGTAGGAGCCGAGGTTGATGAAATTGAGCTTAGTAGCATCCTTGCGGATGGTATCGAGCTCCTCGTTCAGTTTTTTGATGCGGTTGCCCGTCTCGTGCGCGAACACGGGGTTCCGAATGCAGAACAACAACGGCTGGAAGCAGCCCTGAAGCTTCTTCTTCATGTGCCCTCCAAAAGAACATGAACGGTTGGAGGCACCGCCTGCGGGATGCTCCTCGGGTCGTTCCATGGCCTCGAGCTGGCAGAGCTCAAGGATGTCAGTGGCCTCGTACAATTCGTCCTTGAGCTTCCCCACCCACGCCTTCACGCTCTTGTCGGTGATGCGTTTCCTATCGGCGTCGGTGAGGTAGTCTAGGAGGTACACCAAGTTGTTGTTCAGCTTCCGGATCTCTCCTTCAACGCCCAGCAGCATGCGAAGTTCTTCCTCCGCTAAGTCCGCGATCATTTTCTTGACATAGGGCGCCAAAGCATCCAGGGCAACTGCCATAGCTCGGGCTTCCTGGTTAATCATACAAATTAATATCTAGATTCATGGATGGTAACTGAGAAAAGGGGGTCCCAAAAATAACAGAATATTCTTTAACTACTATTAGTTGGAATAACCCTGCGTATACCATGTGCAAAAATGCTGAATGGACAAACATATGTGGTCAAACTCCAAACTACCGAAGCTCTTCATCTATTCCTAGCTAAATTTGAAGCCCAACTTGGATTTCTTTAAGCTTGTCACCCCTGTAGATCAAATTAGACCATCTACATTTGTGTCAAGACCCGTGCATTAAAATTTTAAATTTATGTATCTCCTAAAACCAAACATTTCAACTTGAAATCTTGTGGGTCAAAACACATGAGTATTACACTCTGCACAAATTGTTTAGGATTTTTGGTACACCAGAAATTTCCTAAATAATAAAAACTTAATCTATTATTTTAGATATTGGGTTTGCTCATTATCTGTCGTCAACTCCTTGGCTGTTGGATGTGATGCAGAGATTCATGTTTGTCTAGGCGTAACTGAATTTTCTTGAGTTGCACAATGTTGGAACCGAGATTTCTCTAATTGCATCGTGGTTGTAAATGAAAATTTCCGGTGTACCATGGTTGCAACTGGTTTTTTCAGTTGCACTATTGCTATAACCGGTTTTTTCTCCAATTGCATATATATACTGGTTGCAACTGATTTTTAGACTTTTTACATGATAATTTTTTACTCTAAACGGATTAAATTCAGTTACATGATGGGTGGAACTAAAATTTTCTTCTTAAACATGGGTGACGTCATTCAACCAAGATTTAATTTAGTTATCAGTCAGGAGAGCTAACCACACCCTTTAGATATTTTTGTTAGACGCTACAAGGTTGCAGTGTCGTCGTTGTACCCTTGGCTTCTGATGATGTATCTCTTTCTCCTCCTATTTTCTACATTCATGCAACCGGCTCATATGCAACGACAAACATTTCTTTGATTTCAAACATTCAAAACTTTTACTATCTCTTCTACCGCTAACCTGGTTGTCGTTTTGTTTTCAGTTTTGACTTAGCCGCGAGGAGATATTTGAGACTAGATCTCATGTTGACATGTTTTGGCAAAAAAAAACTGGAAGTATTTTTCAGATTATTACCACTTACTTGCCAGATTTTATGCTATGATTATAATAACTTGGTTCCCTGGGTCATGTACATTATTCTATATCAATGCAAGGTTGTATAGTACTACTTTTATGGAAGGATATCATTTCTTAGTTGTTGATAACACGTTAATACACACTCTATATCCGTAAATAACATTACAATATATGGCAACACTATAAAATCATCACGTAACTATGCACTATTATCCTGATAACTTTTGATTTTTACTGGCCATGGGTACTATAATTTAGCAACTAGTGTGACAAAATAATTCTTCAAAAATAACATGGGCCGAAATTTTGAAATCTTCGTCAAGACGAACTCAGCATGAAGACGGATCGCTAATCGTATTAACGTTTAGCCAACGAATTATTTTGAGTGGATATAGAAATTAAAGTAACGACATATCAAACGGGGAGATAATCTAGCATGTACTTGTCTCATTAGAATAACCGGTTTATGTTTCATCAATAATCCGAAAACATGTATGTATGATCTAATGCTACTGTTTTGTTGATCTGCAAAGTTTTAAGTCCAACTATTTTCTTGTTTGGTAGAACCAAAATAAGAGAATTTTCATAGGTGTGAGAGAGCTTAACCGGAGGTGCAGCTGCATGGGAGCTCAAAACTACTTAGAAAATTAGTGGCTTCTACTTACGCTGCCCACAAAGAGCAGGTTGATGCATCATAAAAAGAGAAGAAAAAAACAGTTAATTCTCACCTCAGTTTGCAGCAAGGGATGGGGATTTCGGCTCTTCTCAAGACGAGTATGCAGCGGTGAAGGGCGAGTTGTGTTGAATATATAAGCAATTTAGCATATGATTTAATTCGTGAAAACAGTAAACAAAACATGACTAGAATAATAAGAATTAAACTAATCATGCGATCTACCAGTACAACAGATAAACAGATACGATCTACCAATACCGTAGATAAACAGAACAAATCTATATCATATACTACTAGCAGAAATTGTAGTAGTAACTCAAACAGGAAGATCAGGAGATCATACAGTGTGGCGGCAGCGGAAGCAGAAGCGGAAGCGGAAGCGTCACCCATGTCGTCGATGAAGAGGCTGTCGATATCGGGGAAGAAATCGTCGTTGGGGAAGAACTCGAAGCCAGTAGTCGCGCGAGTGCGCTCCCCAAAAAACTGATCGCCCCTCTCCCGTATAGGATCACAAGAGGCGGGGTTCCGGAGGCCTACTGTCCCTTCAACCGGTGCACACCGGAAGACGGGATGGAGAAGACTTGGAAGACGGCGGCGCAAGGTTCTGGAACTAGGACGGCGAGCGACCATGTGTTGCGTGTGTTCTGGCGGCTAGGGTTTTCCTCCACGATCCAAAAGAATCGGAAACGGCAAAACAATTAACGCGTCTGTTAATTATTAATCAATGACTCAATAAATTTTTCCCGGACTTTAAAAATATAAGCTCGGCTCGGCGAGATTTCCGCAACCCGTGGCGTGGCGTGTCGTGTCGTGTCGTGACGAGACGAGCGAGCGGCGGCGGAGGAGGAGGAGGAGTGCGCGGGAGAGAGCCTTCTGTTCACTCAAGCACACCAAGTGTCTCAACACTCCACCTTATATGGTGGTGTTTGTCTCCTGCAACTAGCAATGTGGGACTAAACTTTAGTCACACACACACACCTAACCATGAATGGGCCAAATGGGAATTTCAGAATTTAGTTGGGCTTTAGGATGTGGCCCATGTACAAGGCCAACAAATTCCAACAATCCATCACAAAGTCTCATTGGCACATCTTGTCATTGAGTTCCAAAACATTGTTTTATATACCGGTGTTTAGTGGAGACTGTTAAGTTGAACTTCCACTTAAAAACTTATGCTACACTAGATCACAACTTGGATAGTGGACTATGCCTTGAACTACAAGTTTGCTGCGACCTAGTTTCACACAAATTCTTGACCGATACTGGGCTGCCGCAAGGCTTCCCCACGAGTGGAGCTTATGCGTCATACTCCAAGACCTTTCATGAGTTTATTAAAGAGCACCCTACTCTCATAGACTACGATGTTTAATAATCAGACTCATATAGCTGTATTCCTCAAGAGATGCTATGCAGGACAACATCTCCGCTTATAAAAGTAAGCCGGTTGGAACACATTAATATAAATATCAACCTGCCATGCAGATCAGGAGAGTATTGCATCTTCACGGAGTGGGAAAAATAATGTAGGGATACTCTCCTCCCAGCTGACCAACAACTTGTCTCCCACTTCTAATTCACGGGATCTCCGATCACATAGAGTGGTTTACCACTGTGGACAAATCATACCGTGGGTCTCAAACCCATCTCACTCGATGTACTATCTATCACATTACGTGATAAACCCTTTGTGAAGGGATCTGCCAAGTTCTTAGACGTTTGGATATAATCCAACGCGATAACTCCGGAGTTTTTCAATTTTCTGACAGATTTCAATCTCCTCTTCACATGCCTTGATGACTTCAAATTATCCTTAGAACTTTTAATCTTGACTATCACAGTCTGATTATCACAGTTCATAAGGATAGCAGGTATTGGTTTTTCAACCACAGGTAAGTCCATCAAAAGCTCACGCAGCCACTCTGCTTCAACAGTGGCTGTGTCTAACGCTGTGAGTTCTGCTTACATAGTTGACCTCGTTAAGATGGTCTGCTTGCAAGACTTCCAGGAAACAGCGCCACCACCGAGTGTAAACACGTAACCACTCGTGGCCTTAATCTCATCAGCATCAGATATCCAGTTTGAATCACTATAACCCTCCAGTACCCTCGGATAACCGGAGTAGTGAATTCCATAGCTCGCAGTGCCTTTTAAATAACGCATAACTCTCTCAAGAGCATGCCAATGGTCATCTCCGGATTAGAAACAAACCGGCTCAACTTGCTCACAGCAAAAGAGATGTCAGGCCTCGTGGCACAAGCCAAATACATAAGCGAGCCAATAATCTAAGAATATCTCAGCTGATCTCTAGCACTCTGTTGATTCTTCCGAAGCAACACACTAGGATCATATGGTGTCGGAGAAGGCTTGCAGTCGTCATACCCGAAACGACTCAAGATCTTTTACACATAGTGAGACTGAAGCAGTGTAATCCCACCATTACCATCTCTTAGCAGCTTGATGTTCAAGATAACATCAGCCACTCCAGATCCTTCATCTCAAAACAGCGAGATAAGAAATCCTTAACCTCCTTAATCAATTCAAGGCTGGTTCCAAAGATCAGTATGTCATCGACATACAGACAGAGAATAACTCTCTCGCCCCCACCATAGCGATAGTACACACATTTGTCAGATTCGTTTACAATGAATCCTGCAGCAGTTAAATTTCTTTCAAACTTTTCATGCCATTGCTTAGGAGCTTGCTTAAGGCCATATAAAGACTTCAACAACTTGCACATCTTTGCTTCCTGACCAGGTACTACAAAACCATAGGGCTGATCCATGTAGATTTCCTCGTCTAACTCTCCATTTAGGAAAGCTGTCTTAACGTCCATTTGATGAACGAGAAGACCATGCGAGGCAGCCAACGAAAGTAGCACCGAATGGTGGTCAGTCTAGCCACAGGTGAGTAAGTATCAAAGAAGTCTTCACCTTCTTTCTGGGTATAACCCTTGGCTACAAGCCGTGCCTTGTACTTCTCAATAGTACCATCGGGCCTAATCTTTTTCTTGAACACCCACTTACATCCTACAGGTTTACACCCATAAGGACGATCAGTGACTTCCCAGGTTCCGTTAGCCAAGATGGAATCCATCTCGCTACGGACAGCTTCCTTCCAGTAGTCAGCATCAAAGATGCATAAGCTTCTGAAATGGTACTGGGTGTGTCATCCACAAGGTACACAATGAAATCATCACCAAATGACTTTGCAGTCCTCTGTCTCTTGCTCCTAACAGGAACTTCATTGTCATCCTTCACAGGATTATCAGTGTGTTCTATCGAAATGGTAGGATCAGGAATATCAATCAATTCCTGACTAGATGTATTAGGTATCTCCTGATTTGATGAGCTAGGCATATCCTTCATGGGAAAGATATCCTCAAAGAAAGTCGCATCCTTCGACTCCAAATCGTACCAAAATGAACGTCGGATACCTCAGATTTTACTATCAAAAATCTATAACCAACGCTATGGAAAGCATAGCCCAGAAGAACACAATCCACGGTTTTTGGTCCGAGCTTGCGCTTCTTGGGAATTGTTATATTGACTTTCGCCAAACAACCCAAGTACGTAAGTAAGAGAGTCTCGTATTTTTCCTTTCCCATTCCACAAATGGAGAAACGGTTTTCTTCTTTGTGGGAACTCGGTTTAGGACATGACAAGTTGTCAATAGAGCCTCCCCCACCATGCCTTGGAGTTCGGTTCTTTCTTTCAGCCACACCATTTGACTGAGGTGAGTAGGGAGGCGTCCTCTCATGGATTATACCATGTTCCGCACAAAAGGAATCAAACTCATTGGAAACATACTCACCACCACGATCAGACCTTAGCCGTTTAATTTTCCGATCAAGTTGGTTCTCTACTTCAGCTTTTTAGATTTTGAAAAAATTTAAATCCTCATCTTTTGATTTCAGAAGATACACATAACAATATCTAGTAGAGTCATCAATTAGTGTCATGAAATATTTCTTTCCGCCTTTTGTCAACACGCCATTCATCTCATATAGATCAGAATGTATAAGTTCCAGCGGTGCCAAGTCTCTTTCCTCAGCAGTCTTATGGGACTTGCGAGGTTGTTTAACCTGCACACACACTTGACACTTGGAACCTTTGACAGTAGTGAATTTCAGAATTAAATCCAAACTAGCTAGCCGCATCATGCAACCAAAGTTAATATGACAAAGTCGTGAATGCCAAATATTGGACTCAGCCTCATGACAAATATGATTAATAACTTTAGTGCAAAAATCTGACAAAGATAGGCGGAACAAGCCTCCGCACTCATAGCCTTTTCCAACAAATTGTCCATACTTAGATATTACAACTTTATTGGACTTGAAAACCAACTTATAACCATCTCGACATAGAAGAGATCCGCTGACGAGATTTTTATTGATGGAGGGCACATGATGCACGTTCTTCAAGCGCACGATCTTCCCCGAAGTAAACTTCAGATCGACCGTGCCAACACCACGAACAGAAGCATGTGACCCGTTCCCCATCAGCACGGGAGAAGTCCTCCTGAACTGGTAAGAAGAAAACATGGAAGCATCAGCACAAACATGTACATTGGCACCAGTGTCAATCAACCATTCAGGAGAATTACAAACTGAAAGGATAGTAGGAAATATACTGTACCCAGAATCCTTCATCTCAGTGTCGCCAATAACAACATTGGCAGTCTTGCCGTTGTTGTCCAGTCCGCGCAGCTCATGGCGGTTGGGACAGCGAGGTGCCCAGTGAGTTGGATCACCGCAAACATGGCATGATTCCTTCCACGGCTTATTGTTGTTCTTCTTGAAATTGGAAGGCTGTTTTGGCTTGTGCCTATCATCAGACTTGCCTTTGCCCTCTGATTTGCCCTTGTTATATTTGGGCTTGTGGGACTGCTGGAAATTCTTCTTATGTACCATGTGGGCACTAGAACCAGCCTCAGCAACTCGAGCACGAGTGTCCTTTGATCTCGACTTCTCTTCCACGTCAAGAGACCCAATGAGATCCGAAACGGAAAACTCTTGCCTCTTGTGTTTCAGAGCAGTTGCAAAGTTGCTCCATGAAGATGGAAGCTTAGCGATAATGCCACCGGCAACAAACTTGTCCGTCAGGTTACACTTAAAATGCTCAAGTTCTTTTGCGAGTGACTGTATCTCATGAGCCTGTTGTACAACAGAGCGCTCATCAGTCCTCTTGTAGTCATAGAATTGCTGCATGACGTACAACTCGCTGTCAGCGTCCGAGGCCCCAAATTTGGCCTCGAGCGCATCCCACATATCCTTCCCGTTATCAAACGACATGTACGAGTCCACAATGGAGTCGTCAAGGGTACTGAGGAGGGCACTCTTGAAAAGAGTATCGAGCCTCTCATATGCCTCTAGTTGTTCAGCATTAAGCTCGCCCTCAGGCTTGCCTTTGGTGGCGGCTTAGCAGTTACTGTTCTAGAACCAGTAAACTGCTCTCATGCGCCACCGTTTGTAATGCACCCCTTTAAAGGGAAACGGCTTCGTTGACGCGAGAAAGGCAGGTGATGCAAATTGCCTATAATCAAGTTTTTGGATTGTTGAATATATAAGCAATTTAGCCTATGATTTAATTCGTGAAAACAGTAAACAAAACATGACTAGAATAATAAGAATTAAACTAATCATGCGATCTACCAGTACAACAGATAAACAGATACGATCTACCAATACCGTAGATAAACAGAACAAATCTATATCATATACTACTAGCAGAAATTGTAGTAGTAACTCAAACAGGAAGATCAGGAGATCATACTGTCGGGGATATTCTCCCCGGGTAACCACAAGACGAGGGAATCTTCCGGGTACACCCTCCGAGCCGGCGTCGGCTACGGGTCGCCCGCCTTGCTGGCCGCCTCGCTGGCGCCTCGGATCCCTTTTGTAGGCAGCCAAGGGCTAAAGGACAAGGGGGCGTAGGTCTGGCACTGTTCTGCGCCCCAAAGTCAAAGATGACGGCGGCCCCCGTGGGACATACCGCGTGCTCTGCGATGGACAAGACAGGGAGCACAGGCCATCAAGACGCACGTGGGCACGGCCTCCCACCACGGCCACGTCTTCACCGACGGCCCGTCTCCGCTACCCGACGCCGGGTAGCCGCCTCTGTAACCGCCTCTGTAGCCGGCTGCTCTGCCTATATAAGGAGGGCCGGATCCCTCATAGCAAGGGTGGGATCCCAGTTGCCCCCAGAGACTTACCTCATCTTCTAGGAGAAGAAGAACACTCGATACAGCTCAAGGAGCACCTTTGTAACAGCTGGTGACCACGTTATACCACAGCTAGGCAGGAGTAGGGGTGTTACCTCCACACGAGGGCCCCGAACCTGGGTACGTCTCGCTGTTCACCTTGCTCGTATCCAATCCCGTGCACACGCCGTCGCACGCCACCTGAGTCCCCACGCAAAAAGTCACTCACAGTGACATATGCCGTGCACAATACCACGACATCTGGCGCCCACCGTGGGGCCTAGCGCGGCGACCGGGGTCACGTTCTGCACGGGACCCCTCACCGCTTCCGGCCAGCGCGTCGCGTCAGGTCTCATCCTGACGCTTGGCGCCTTCGATTGCATCATGGACAACGCCGCCTGCTTCGCGGACGTCCCTCCCACAGGCGGAGGCTCCATCGTCCACTTCGGCAGCCACCGCGTCTACATCGACGTTGCGCCAAGTGAGTACCCCGATACCGTACTTCCTTGTCCGGACGCTTTGTCCGCCTGTGCCGACTCCAGCGACGAGTCCCACGTCTATGCGGAGGTCTTCACCACCGGCGTCGACCACGACGTGGATGGGCGTACCACTCCAAGGCGGAGGACGGCTCGCTCCAAGCAACCATCGATGCGCTCCGCACGCCCCTCAATGTCAACATCGACCCGGCCGTCGCAGCTGCAGAGCTGGACGCGCAGCGCCAGCGCCTCGTCGACAGCGCCGTCGAGGTCGCCAACACCAACCCGCCTCACCGCCAGGATGCGCGAGTATGACTCCGCCCACAACATCACTCCGACCAGCGACCACCCCAGCCGGCTGGAGGAGATCCGCCGCAAGGGAGGTGCGCTCGGCACCCGGCTGGACGAGGAGACCATCCGGCCGAGCTTCGTCGTGCCCGTCTATGACAGCCCCGCCAAAAACATGCGCGCGGCCCAAGCTGCCGCGCGCGAGCTTGATGACCTCCAGGGCGACGAGCTGGCCGCCCAGTGCTTGCGAGTCCAGCAGCTCCTCGACGCCGCCAACCGGATGCAGGCCGCGTCGGAGGCTGACGCAACCCCCTACCCGGAGGCCAGCAAGTCCAGAGGGGCCTCCTCGCTAGCCGGCAACAAGCGGCGAGCCTCCGGCGGACCTGAGAAAAGCGTCAACTCGGGCAAAGAAAAACACCGCCCCGACGAGCAAGATCGCACCCGTCACGATGGTGGACGACGGGAGGACGACCGAGAAGCCAGTGATCACACCCGTCGCGCCGGCACCCGTCAAGATGATGATCGAGACCGCAGCAGAGCGCGGACCAGGAAAGGGAAGGCCAACCCAGAGCCGACTCGAGCCGGCGGCAAGGCACCCATCGGTAGCCGGCTAGGCCCTCTAGGGCCGGAACCCGATATCGACGCGCGCGGCCGCATCAACAAGGTGACCGCCTCGCGTGCCATCGAAGAGGAAGACTGCCACGGCCATGACTGCTTCGGCCCCCGCATCCGGAAGGAGCCGTTCCCACATCGCTTCTGCCTTCCCCGGGAGACGCCCAAGTACAATGGCTCCGCCAAGCCGGAGGATTGGTTGATGGACTACATCACCGCGGTCGGCTTCGCCAGCGGTAACAGGCGGGTGGCCGTGCGCTACGCCCCACTCATGCTGGTGGGCACGGCTCGCACCTGGCTGAACAGCCTGCCGGACGGCAGCATCAACACGTGGCTGGACTTCCAGGAGGTCTTCATCGGGAACTTCAACAGCACCTACAAGCGCCCGGGTCGCCCGCGCCACTTGCAGCTCTGCACCCAGAAGGAAAAGGAGTCCGACCGCGACTACCTCACCCGCTGGTCCGAGCTATGCAACTCCTGTGAAGGCGTCGACGAGCGCGAGGCCATCCGTTACTTCACTGACGGCTGCCGCGGCGACACCATGCTCAAGCACAAGCTCCTACGGGCGGAGCCGGACAACATGGCCTACCTCCTAGACATCGCCAAGAAGTACGCCACAGCCGACTTCGCCTGAAGGCGCCAGTCCGGCTAGCCGACCCTCCCAGGTCGGCTCCGGCGAAGCAAAGAAAAAGATCCGCCTCGAGACCACGATGAGGCTGGCTCCTCCAGGCGATACGCGGACGGCCGGCGCAACGACCGCTACAAGAGGAAGGGCCTGTACTCGGAAACCGCCGCGACTCCCAGTACGTCGCTCTTGGCGAGGAAGGCCGCGCCGCCTAGACGGGGATCGCATAAGGGAGAGCCGCCCGTGGCAGAAAAACCGCTACACCCTCGACAGCATGCTCGACATGCCCTGCAAGTACCACAGCCTGACCGCAGCCCGGCAAACCACACGACCCGGCAGTGCAGCTGGACTGCTCGAATCGCCCACGGCGAGGGCCTGCCGCAGCCCCTCCCCGCGCGCTAGCTGACGGTAACGCGAAAACAACCGCGACCGCAGCGACGGCGACCGCCGGGCACCCGACAAACAACGTCGGACTCCGCCTCGCCGGTCCCCAGTTCGTCAACCGACAACCGCGGAACTTTCCCCAACCGGGACGCGCCTATGTCATCTACACTAGCGAGCGTGATGACAAGCGTGCCAGGTGACAGCGCCACGCAGAGGTGCATGCCACCGCCCTCCCATCCCCCAGTACATGAACTGGTCAGAGAAGCCCATCACCTGGGGACGCGAGGACCATCCGGAGGTCATGCCGCGTCCGGGCAGCTACGCGTTGCTCCTAGACCCGATCATCCTCACGGACAGTACCGCCGTCACGTTCTCCCGCGTCCTCATGACGGCGGCAGCAGCATCAACATCCTCTACCGCGACACGGCGGAGAAGCTAGGCATCAACCTGGACCGCCTGGAACCCAGCTCGACGACCTTCCATGGCATAGTACCGGGGCACTCGTGCTCCCCGATGGCCAAATCAAGCTTGATGTCATCTTCGGCACGAGGAAAACTACCGCCGCAAGCCGATCTAGTTCGAGGTGGTGGACCACCAGAGCGCGTACCACGCGATACTCGGGCGCCCCGCCCTCGCCAAGTTCATGGCCGTCCCCCACTATGCCTACCTGAAGATGAAGATGCAGGCGAAAGGGCATCATCACCGTCGTGGGCGACTACCGGCTCTCCTGAGCTGCGCGTCGGCTGGCGCAAAAATGGCGGACGCCATCCTCTTAGCAGAGAGCTGAAGGAAATCAAGCGTAAAGTCGCCAGCGACCCGACACCGGCTCCAGATGCCAAGAAGCCGGCGAATGAGTCCGCCTTCAAGGCCGCCAAGGATACCAGGAAGATCCTCCTCGACCCGACCGACCCCACCAAGTTTGTGCTCGTCGGGTCGAGCCTCGACAGCAAATAGGAAGGCGAGCTCGTCGACTTCCTCCGTGAGAATCGGGACATCTTCGCATGGTCTCCAAAGGACATGCCGGGTGTGCCGAGGGAGTTCGCCGAGCACTCGCTCCATGTGAAGCCGGGCACGAAGCCGGTACGACAAGCCCTCCGCCGCTTCGCGGAGGAAAGAAGAAAAGCTATCGGAGAAGAGATAGCCCGGCTACTGGAAGCCGGGTTCATCATGGAAGTGTTCCACCCTGAGTGGCTAGCCAACCCTGTATGGTGTTGAAGAAAAACGATACTTGGCGCATGTGTATCGATTACACCAGCCTGAACAAGGCTTGCCCCAAGGATCCCTTCGCCCTGCCTCGGATCGATCAAGTTATCGACTCCACAGCCGGCTGCGAGTTGCTCTCTTCCTCGATGCCTACTCCGGCTACCACCAGATCAAGCTGAACCCGGAGGACTACCTAAAAACTCCTTCATCACCCCGTACGGTGCCTTCTGCTACGTCACCATGTCGTTTGGCCTGAAAAACGCAGGGCCACCTACCAACGGTGCATGCAGAAGTGCCTGCACAGCCAGATCGGCCGCAATGTGCACGCATACGTGGACGACATCGTCGTCAAGACCAAGGAGCGGGGCACCCTCCTTGGCGATCTCGAGGAGACGTTCGCCAACCTCCGCCGCTTCCAGATGAAGCTGAACCCGGAGAAGTGCGTGTTCGGCGTCCCGGCGGGCCAGCTACTCGGTTTCCTCGTGTCGGCTCGAGGAATCGAGGTCAACCCGGACAAGATCTCCGCCATCGAGCGCATGCACCGGCCTCGGAACCTACGAGACGTGCAGAAGTTCGCCGGCTGCCTGGCCTCCCTCAGCCGGTTCGTCAGTCGGCTAGCGGAGAAGGCCCTCCCGTTGTACCGCCTCCTAAGCGGGCAGGCGGTTTCCACTGGAACGACGAAGCCGACGCCGCCTTCATCGGCCTCAAGAAAGCCCTGTCGACTGCGCCCGTCCTCGCTCCCCCATTGCCCAAGGAGCCGATGATGATGTACATCGCCGCCACTAACCGGGTGGTCAGCGTTGTCCTTGTGGTGGAGCGCATGGAGGAGGGCAAGACGCAGCTCGTGCAGCGTCCCGTGTATTACCTGAGCGAGGTGCTTTCGAGATCCAAGCAAAATTACCCTCACTACCAGAAGATGGCTTACGGCGTGTACCTCGCCGCCAAAAAACTCAAGCACTACTTCCAGAGCACCCCATCACGGTGGTGAGCTCTTCTCCCCTCTCGGAGATCATTGGCAACAAGGATGCCACCGGCCGGATCGCCAAGTGGGCCGTCGTCTTGGCGGCTCACCACATCCTCTACGAGCCAAGGGTGGCCATCAAGACCCAGTTCCTCGCCGATTTTTTGTCGACTGGGCGGAGACGCATACCTGCCACCGGCTCCCGACTCCTCGCACTGGCTAATGCACTTCGACGGCTCCAAGATGCGCGGGGGCTTAGGAGCGGCATCGTCCTCTCTTCTCGAAAGGCGACAAGCTGGAGTACGTCCTGCAGATCCACTTCACCGCCTCCAACAACGTCGCCGAGTACGAGGCGCTGCCCATGGACTCCGGCTCGCCAAGGGCATGAACATCCGCCGGATCATGTGCTTCGGGGACTCGGACCTCGTTGTGCAGCAGGTGTCGGGTAACTGGGACGCCAAAGACGCAAACATGGCTTCCTATCGCTTCTTCGTCCAACAGCTCTCCGGCTGCTTCGAAGGATGCGAGTTCCATCACATCCCTCGCAAACAACGAGGCAGCCGACACCTTGGCGCGCATAGGCTCCACCCGGCAAACCATCCCGCCTGGCATCTCCTCGAGCACCTGCGCAAGCCATCCATCATACCGTCACCCGACTCTGAGTCCATCTACCTGTCGGATCTCGGACCCCCGACCTCCACCGCGGCTACCGGTTCCGCGGACCCGGGAGACATGATCGTTGACTCGTGGGTTGGGCACCCAACGCCGCCCTCCGGCTCCACGGACCCGGGGGCTGAGGACTGGACGACGGGCGATGACTTCGCCGTCCAGAAGCGCCATCTTGGGCACAGCCCTTCCTCACCTACATCGTCAAGGACGAGCTGCCAGAGGACGAGGTCCTGGCAAGGCAAATCGTGCGACGGTACAAAGCCTACACCATCATCAACGGCTAGCTGTACAAGCGCAGCGTCTCTGGCGTGTTCCAGCGCTGCGTGAAGCAGGAGGATGGCTCCGACCTTCTCAAGGACATCCACCAAGGCGAGTGCGGCCACCACGCGTCGTCACGGGCTATCGCGGCCAAAGCGCTCCGCCATGGTTTCTTCTGGCCCACCGCGCTGGCGGACGCGGAAGAGCTTGTCCGCAAGTGCAAGGGCTGCCAGCTCTTCCGGCGCAGCAACATCAGCCGGCGTCGGCTCTGAAGACCATAGCTATCACCTGGCCGTTCATCGTTGGGGACTCGACATGGTCGGTCCCTTCCGGAAGGCGCGGGGTGGGCTAACGCATCTCCTGGTGGCGGTGGATAAGTTCACCAAGTGGATCGAGGTAAAACCCATCGCCACGCTCGACGGCTACAACACCATTGCCTTCTTCGAGGACATCATCAGCAGGTACGGGTACCCACACAGCATCATCACCGACAACGGCAGAAACTTCGCCAAGGGCGTCTTCGAGCGCTACTGCGGCCGCTGAGGCATCCGCCTCGACCTCGCCGCCGTCTCGCACCCGGAAACCAATGGACAGGTCGAGAGGACGAACGGCTGATCCTCTCTGGCATCCGACCCCTGCTGGAAGAACCACTACACCTAGCTCCCGGGTGCTGGCTCGACGAGCTGCCCTCCGTGATCTAGAGCCTGCGCACAACGCCCAACCGGTCAACCGGCTACACTCCTTTCTTCCTCGTGTACGGCGCCGAGGCAGTCCCGCCAGTCGACATCGAGTACGACGCGCCGCGAGTGGTCCTGTACACGGAGGCGGAAGCAAAAGAGGCACGAGAAGACGGAGTTGACCTCCTAGAAGAAGCACGCGAGCTGGTGCTGTCAAGATCAGCCATCTACCAGCAGAGCCTGCGTCGATACCACAGCCGCCGCGTGAAGCCGATCGCATTTCGCGAGGGAGACCTCGTCCTCCGGTGGATCCAAGACAGAAAAGGCATGCACAAGCTATCCCCGCCATGGGAGGGTCCTTTCATCATAAGCGAGGTCCTGCACAACGACGCCTACTACCTCGTCGACGCGAGAAAACCAAGAAAAAACAAGAAGGACACATCTGGCGTGAGTCGGAGAGGCCGTGGAACGCCGCCCTCCTCCGTCCCTTCTACACCTAGGTGTAAGATGTACGTACCCTTGTATCCGAACCATAAATAAGAGCAGGCAGCCCCAAGCTACACTCGGGGGCTGACCTTTTTGTACATCTTTCAATTTGCATACCCTCTCCTCTCTCGGCCGGCCTCCCGAACTCGTAACCCGGGGGCTCGCCGGTCGCCTGCGGCTTGTCTTTTCCCAAAGTGGATTAGTAATGTATAGAGCACCAGAGGCCCACTCTTCGGTTTCAGCCGCAGAACCGCAACCCGGCAGAACGGCTGGCAAGAGCAAAAGCCCGAGGTCGCTTACATGCGAAAAAACATAAGGGAAGGAGCGGTCGCAGGCACCCGCGAAGCACCCAGAACCAGATATTTAGACCTAAGTATTGTGCCATGCGCGTTCCGGCACCTCTTCGGTTCCGGCTGCGAACCGCAACCCGGCCAGCCGGCAAGAGCCTGCGCCTGGACGGCTAGCCGCACAAGAAAAAGGTCGATATATTTGGAAAAAGGGCGAGTCGTTTTCTTTTCCACACGCATGAACCTGGTGTCTTCTCTACTCGCATGATTTTTTACTGGCAAGTGCTCATGTTTGCCCATGCTTACGAGTTTCACAACCACTGGAGCCCGGCCCCAGCCAGCCGGCACCCGGCACCAAACCCAGCTCCCTCGCCGCCAGCCGACACGACACTCGGGGGCTGGGGACGGAAAGAACCAAGACAGAAGCAAAAAAGAAACAAGATAAAGTTTCGACCCGGCCTCCCTATGGCACGCCGACCCGAAACTCGGGGGCTGGGGATGCCCGTTCGGCATCAGGCCAAAGGAAAAAATTCACGCAGGCCAAAGGAAAAAACACGCAAGTACAAAAGCGAAATAGATAAAGGAGTCAGAAGCTCCACATCAAGGTTCAACTAGTGCGACAGGCAATAAAAGCAAGGAAGTTTTCTAAAAACAAATACACCCGGCATCCCGGGGATCAAGCTCAAGCCGCTGGCTCGGTGGTCTTCGTCGCCTCTGGGGTCGTCCCCGCGGCCGCTGTCGGCTCCCGACCCGACTCGGTGGTCCTCGTCGCCGCCGAGGTTGCCTGCTCCGGTCCGAGACTCTACTCCGCGGCGATCTCCTTCTCCACCTCCGGCTCCAGGGGCACGATGTCCCCAAAGTCCACCATCCGCATGATGCGGCTGGCGGCAAGCGCGACGCCCGGCTCCTTGCGCAGCGCCTGGAAGTCGGCGCCATCCCGGAGGCCGGAGGCAAGACTATTCGCCGTGATGTGCTTGTACCAGGAAAGCACCACCGCTATTGTCATCTCCGACCCCCCGCGAGCCGCCGTATCCTGGAAGGTGTCCAGAGCCTTAGGCACGTCGTGAAGTTGGGCTGCGACATCAGCAGCGGTGTCAGCTCCGCCTTGCGGCCACAGCGTGCTGTAGACGTCGGCGCTGATCTGGTGGAACCGCCCCGCCAACTCACCAAGTGCGGCAACCCGCTCCACGGTAGTCCCCTCGAGCGCTTCCTCGCCGATGTCGGAGTAGAAGCCTAAGAAACCAGAAGGAAGGGATCAAGACCAAGAAGAAGAAGCACGAAGTAAATATCAGAGGACGGAAACTTACGAATGACGGCTTCGTCGACCCGGGACAGCTCCTCCTACAGCTCCCTCCGGCGGTCTTCGAGAAGCTTGACAGCTTGCTTATGCTCCCGCCGTTGCTCCTTGTCCTTCTCCTTCAAAAGCTCGAGGGCCGCCACCCGGTCGGCGAGCATATCGGTAGCCTCGCCCTTCTCCTTCTTCGCCGTCTCCAGCTGCTTCTCCAGTTTGTTCTTCCACCCGACGAGCTTGTCGTACTCCTCCTCGCGGGTAGCGTCGATCTTCTTCCTCTCCTCCGCCTCGGTCGCCAGCCGGTCGGCCAGATTGGTGCGCTCGCGAAGCGCCTTTGTCGCGTCCTCGTGCTCCCGAACCTTGGCCGTGACCGCCTCCGCCGTCGAGCCTACACAGGGAAGTTCGCGTCGGTCCCGACACAGCATAAGGAAGGAAAAGATGGGCGAGGCAGGACGCTTACTCTGATGGCTCTCGGTTGCTGCCTGAGCAGCCGCACCTCCTCCTCCAGCTGCTGGTTCCGCCTCAGCAGCTCCCGCAGCGCGTTTTGGAAAAAAGGAAACAAATACAAGTTAGAACCTCTCCGGTGACCCGACCCCGGCTCCAGGTACCCGTAGACGCGAAGAACTCACCTCAACCGACTCCCGGATCATCCCGATCCCGGCCAGCCTGGCCTTGAGATTCTTCTCCATCTCGCTGACAACCGCCACCGGCGCCGCCAGCTCGCACTGCTACTCCAGCCTGAGATCACTTTGGTGGCCGGCCTCCACCAGCTGCTCCACCTCCTCCATGGAGGCATCCGCCTCGACCTGCGCCTGAGTGCTGACAGGCCCCATGCCCAGCAGGAACCCCGCCTGGAGAACCGGCTCCGGCTGCGAGGCCGACTCCGGCTGCAGGATCGGCTTCGGCTGAAGAACCGCCACCTCCGTCAGTGCGGCATCAACCCGTGCGCCCGCCAGCGCGGGGGCAGTGCCCGCCTGGACGGCCGCGTCAAACACCACGACCTACGTTTCCACCTGGGAGGTGGATGGGGCGGCCGCGCCACCGTCCCCGCCTTGGGCCTCGAGCGCCACCCGGGCGAAGTCATCCGGCTGGGGCGTCAATGCTCGAGGCGCGGCCGACTCCACCTCGCCCTCGCCAACATTGCTAGGCACGGGAACACTCCCGGCATCGTGCTATCATCGAGCACGGACTCCATGGCCCTGCAGAAGTCGACTGCCATGAAGAGAAGAACAGGAACGAGCAAAGGGTCACCCCGCAAATGCCTCTGCGAAGAAACTTACCCAGCAGCCACCAGGCGGACCGGCCGCGGCGGCGGCCTGGAGTAGATAGGCTTCGACCTCTTGGCGGCGGGCGGTTGCGGCGCTCGGCTCGTCGCCCCGGAAGTCCTCGCCCGTTTGGGCGCCACGGCGCTGGCCGGACGAGGAATCTCTTCGACGTCGGAATCCTCGGCAACGTTGCCTTTCCCGCCGTCGCTCCTGTCCTCCGACCAGTCGCGTATGTCGACTCGGCGATCCGACCGACCGGAGTGCGCCCCCGAGGCCTCGGCTTGGCTCTCTTCCTCCTCCTCCTCCTCGATGTGAGCTGCCGGGTGCACCGCGGCGCCCACGGTGCCCTCGTCATCATCATCATCATCATCATCATCCTGGGGCTGGTTCTCCCCGGCCCCCTCGACGGCGTCGCCCAGATTAGCGGCGAACTCCGGGCCGTTTGGACCATCTTCGGCAATCTGGCACTCGAACAACTGTGAAAACGAGAAAACATAGCAAAACTCAGAGACGCGCAAAAACAATAAAGCCGACACAACAAGGCGAAGGAGGGAACGCTCACCCGGGGAGGACGGTTCGTGCGGCAGAACGGCAGAAGGCCCCAGGACCACCCTTTCTCCACCGTCAGCTTGGTGACGGTAATCAGCCAGCCGGCGAGCGCTTCGAACGGGAGGCCGTTCCGCGACATGCGCGTCGGGTCCACGTTCCCGTCGAGGAAGCACATCTTGTGCTGGCGCGACTGCAGCGGCATCACCCGGTGCGCTATCCAGAAGAGCACCAGGTCCCGGGACGTGAGCCCGTCGCGGAGCAGGATCTTCATCCGCCCCACCAACTCGGTGCCCTCCGGGTGGGTGGCGCCCCGCGGCGCGCCCCAGTTCTCCTTCTCCGGCGCCCCGGGCACGTACGGCGCCAGGCCGATGTGGTCGACGGGCGTCTTGTTCTTCGCGTAGAAGTAGCTCTGCTGCCACTTCTGGACGGAGTCCGAGATCGAGAGCTTGAGGAGCAGGGCCGGCGTCCGGCAAGCCACCATCGCGGCCCCGCAAGTCGCGAGGCGCCCGCCGCCCTTCACCGGCTGCCCTTGAGGTAGAAGAGGGTGCTGAAGAACCCGATGGTGGGCCGGATCCCCATGTACGCCTCGCAGAGCGTGACGAAGTAGGAGAGCATCAAGACGGCGTTGGCGTCGAGGTGATGCATCTGGATGCCGAAGAAGTCGAGGAAGCTGCGCTGGAACAGGCTAATGGGGAGCCTGAACCCACGCTCGATATGCTGCATGAAGACGACGCGCTCGCCTTCTCTCAGCGCCGGCGAGACCTCATCCGGCGGCGGGACGCGCCACTCCATGAGCTCCTTCGGCGGCAAGTAGCCCTCGCGCTGATGGCGCTTCAGCTCGCTCCGCGTCACCGTGGAGCCCATCCAGTCGCCCTTCTGCACCATCGCCGATGAGGGATCAATGATGGCGTCGGTGGGTTTTGAGTGCCTCGTTCCAATGGTGGATGCGGGGAGAGCGATGAACTCAGAGAAGAAGAAAGGAAACAGAGGCAATGCACAGTAAAATCCCCCCCTCCCACGATGGTGAATATTTAAGGGGAGGGGAAAACGGTAACTGACGCACTACTCCGCCACGTGTCCTGCGATCACGATCCCTCATCATCGTGCGTGGGCAGTAATGGCAGGCCACGATCTCCACCACCTGACGGTTGCCACACGCGATCCCGCGTGTGGGCAGTTGCCACAAAGGATCCCGCCCCGGAAATCGAGGAATCGCCCTGTGCCTGGCCACGCGCAACGTGGCCCACGTCATCCCTGACGCTAGCAGCGGACAACTCGGCGCACCTCGCCGCCACGGGTCGAAGCTCCCGCTAGCCGGAATGCCCGCCAGCCGAAACTTCTTCTCCTCGCAACCGCTTCATCGAACACCAGCAAAAAGCCACAGGGACTCTGTTAGCTCCTGAAGGTTTCTAACCGTGACGGCTTCTAAACCTCCAAGAGCTCGGGGGCTACTGTCGGGGATATTCTCCCCGGGTAACCACAAGACGAGGGAATCTTCCGGGTACACCCTCCGAGCCGGCGTCGGCTCCGGGCCGCCCGCCTTGCTGGCCGCCTCGCTGGCGCCACAGATCCCTTTTGTAGGCAGCCAAGGGCTAAAGGACAAGGGGGGCGTAGGTCTGGCACTGTTCTGCGCCCCCAAAGTCAAAGATGACGGCGGCCCCCGTGGGACATACCGCGTGCTCTGCGATGGACAAGACAGGGAGCACAGGCCATCAGGACGCACGTGGGCACGGCCTCCCACCACGGCCACGTCTTCACTGGCGGCCCGTCTCCGCTACCCGACGCCGGGTAGCCGCCTCTGTAACCGCCTCTGTAGCCGGCTTCTCTGCCTATATAAGGAGGGCCGGATCCCTCATAGCAAGGGAGGGATCCTAGTTGCCCCCAGAGACTTACCTCATCTTCTAGGAGAAGAAGAACACTCGATACAGCTCAAGGAGCACCTTTGTAACAGCTGGTGACCACGTTTTACCACAGCTAGGCAGGAGTAGGGGTGTTACCTCCACACGAGGGCCCCGAACCTGGGTACGTCTCGGTGTTCACCTTGCTCGTATCCAATCCCGTGCACACGCCGTCGCACGCCACCTGAGTCCCCACGCAAAAAGTCAGTCCCAGTGACATATGGCGTGCACAATACCACGACACATACAGTGTGGCAGCAGCGGCAGCGGAAGCAGAAGCGGAAGCGGAAGCGTCACCCATGTCGTCGATGAAGAGGCTGCCGATGTCGGGGAAGAAATCGTCGTTGGGGAAGAACTCGAAGCCAGTAGTCGCGCGAGTGCGCTCCCCAAAAACCTGATCGCCCCTCTCCCGTACAGGATCACAAGAGGCGGGGTTCCGGAGGCCTACTGTCCCTTCAACCGGTGCACGCCGGAAGACGGAATGGAGAAGACTTGGATGACGGCGGCGCAAGGTTCTGGAACTAGGACGGCGAGCGACCATGTGTTGCGTGTGTTCTGGCGGCTAGGGTTTTCCTCCATGTTCCAAAAGAATCAGAAACGGCAAAACAATTATCGCGTCCGTTAATTATTAATCAATGACTCAATAAATTTTTCCCGGACTGCAAAAATATAAGCTCGGCTCGGCGCGAGTCCCGCAACCCGCGGCATGTCGTGTCGTGACGTGACGAGACGAGCAAGCGGCGGCGGAGGAGGAGTGCGCGGGAGAGAGCCTTCTATTCACTTAAGCACACCAAGTGTCTCAACACTCCACCTTATAAGGTGGTGTTTGTCTACTCCAACTAGCAATGTGGGACTAAACTTTAGTCACACACACACCCAACCATGAATGGGCCAAATGGGAATTTCAGAATTTAGTTGGGCTTTAGGATGTGGCCCATGTACAAGGCCAACAAATTCCAACAAGTTGTGCAGGCCAGCAGGGAGCGTGTATATATAGGAGCAATGGGTGCCACTATTAAAAGGATTCCCTTTGCGAAGGGAACTTTGCCCACCGTGCAAGCGCGCCACGTGGTGGTCTAGCAGACCTTTGTGCAGTAGCAAAAACGAATTTTGCTACGGCGTGGTCCCGTGCGTACATGCAGGAAGGCTCCCTGCTAGTCCCGTGCATGCATGCGCCTGGGTGTGCTGCTCTCCTGCCGCGTACGAATCAAAAGAAAAAGGGCTCGTGGTGTTGTGCTGTCGTACGCAGTTGTCTGCCTCGTACATCTGCTCCCATGTACATCCTGCTCTCCACGTAAAAAAATAAAGGGTACAAACTACAAAAAAATATGACACAAAACTAAAGTACATAACACACGGACTACGATGTACAACTACACAGACACAGATTGTACAACTATATAATACATGTTGTACAACTAAACTGGCACAGATTATACAGATATAGGTTGTACAACTATATAGACACATGTTGTACAACTAGACAGACACATGTTGTACAGTCACAGGTTGTACAATTATATAACACATGTTGTACAACTAGACAGAGACATGTTGTACAGACACAGGTTGTACAACTATACAGACACAGGTTGTACAACTAGACAGACACAAGTTGTACAGACACAGGTTGTACAACTATATAGGCACATGTTGTACAACTACGCAAACACAGTTTGTACAAACACAGATTGTACAACTACATAATATATGTTGTACAACTATACATAACCGGTTGTACAAAAAAAAAGTTCGTCGAAACCTATCAACATGGGATCTAGTTTTGAAGATCTCGACGCGAGGAGCTCGAAAGTGAAAACGGTTCGTAATTCGGATAAACGGTTCTCAAGATATTTCGTTTTAAAAAAACGAATCTCGAAATAAATACGGTACAAACCTGGGCGGGGGAGAAGAGAAGAAAACCCACCAAAATTCTCTCATGCTGCCACTTGTCACACATGCAAGCACCCACGGGCACCGCGTAAAAGGAGAAGCTGACACTTGTCACGACCACAACGCACGTGGGTTTACCTTCGCGAAGGGAACCCTTTAATTAGTGATTTCGAGGAGCAATGCGGAACGTTTTGTAACTTAAACGTACTACTTCAGTGCCCAACTTGATACATATTGAAACAATATAGGGGCTGTCAGTAGAAAATGATTCTGGGCTTACGGGCTGCCGGTTAGGTTGGCCGTATTTGTCGAATCACTCCAGGATAGCCATTTCCTAGTCATCGTCCAGTCAAGATGCATGCATATGTCAGAGAAACGATTATACGATGATAGAAAAATCGTGGCGGGTCATGTACGTTCAAAGCTGTGGCGTCTGGGTATGGCCCACACACCCGTAAATTATCCTCCTAATGACCTATTATGTTCGCGCCACCGCTCACATGTGCACAGTGGTTGAATGTAACATTGATTAGGTATCAACCTGCTTGTTACTCCCTCCGTTTAGGTTTATAAGTCCTCTACGTATCTACATAGAGGACTTATAAACCTAAACGGAGGGAGTATTTGTATACTCCTAGTCTCCTAGTATTAGGTAGGGAATCGCGGCTTGGAAAGATCACTCGACCGACACTATATATAAAGACGTAGTAACAGTTATTTGTATTGTATCACAAGTGGCAGCACACATAACAATACTGTACATAATATAGACTCATTCAGAAGATCAAAGATGAGAGCAAGGACTGGATTATGGCTGGAGATAAGCCTCTCGCTGAGATCGTTGCTTAGAGGCGACCGCTTACTGAAGATATGACGATCTATCTCTCAGAGAGACTGGACGGTGTTGGTTGATTGTATCTGTACCTTTCTTTCAAGTTTTTACTTTGGCCTAGGCCGTGTTGTGTTTGCTCCTACTATATCAATATAAAAGGCAAAGCTTTTGCCCGTTTCAAAAAAAAATGTACATAATATAAGACGTTTTATGCATTTCACATATTGTCTAGAATCGTACTAAATGAAGTGGACATATACAATAAAATGTATCTAGATACATATGTATACATATGAATTTGGAAACGACCTGAAATATCTTATATTGTGTAACAGAGGGGGTATAACTTACAATACTAGGTTCAATGTTTGGACAACATCAAATTGTATCAAACGTAAATAATACATAGGATGATATAAGATAGTATCATACATTAGAAAAGACAAAAACTTGGGAATCTGATCCTACAGAACCACTAAGAGTCAGTTTAACTAACTTCGAAAGGAAAGATAAAAGCGGGCTATTTTAAACAATGGAGAATTCTTATGAGTAGAGATTTCTTGCACCCGAGTTACCATGCTCCTATTATTTTTTTAAATTGAAAAATATATTTAAAATTTTCGGAAATATCTAAAAACAATAATGCATGTTCTTGATGATGTATACTATAGACCTGCAAAATCACAATGTGAAATACTATATATTTTGACCTACACAAAAAAGACAAATTTATAGATCTTATTATAGTTCACAATGTATATTTTCAAATCTCCCCATTTTATCATTTTTGTGTAGACTATAACATAAAGAATTTGGCTTTGAGATTTGCTTGCAGTATACATCACGAAGAACATGCATGATTTTTTTCATATTTTTTTGAAACTTTTAAATATGTTTTCAAATTGTTTAATGTAGCAGGAGTAATGTAGCTCGGTTACAAAAACCACTTTCCAGAATTCTCATCCGTTATTCAGATGCCTTTGTACATCTTGAGCCGCATGACCAAGATCTCATCAACTTTCCCGAGAGAACGCTTAAGAGCCGCGAGATCAAAAATCCGGTGAGAAAATGATACCGTCGTTTGAGCAACAAGAAGTATATCCTCTTGACTCATAATTTAAGTTTTACACGAAGATCTTCTTTGTATCCTCCACATATCTTAATTGATTGTAATGCGGGCCTTCTATCTCCATGTTTCCACGGGGGCCTGACCAACAACAAGGCTAAGCCGCAAGCAGGGATGGCGGTGAGCAGCGAGCTGTTGTGCCAGAAGTTTCGTGGGGGATGGGGGAGGGGCGGTCTTACCAGCTACGGGGAGCTGCGAGCGAGAGATAGAAGGCTCACAAATGGCCCCACCTGAAAAATTCAAAAGACCTACAAGTTAGAACCATCTAACATCCGTTTATCACAGGCATAACCGCAACATGTCAACGGGCCCCACCAGTCAGAATTAGTGTCAAATTGCGCTTAGCAGATAAAGAGATTAGTGCTTTCTGCAAAACTGTTAAGCCAAACCTGGGGTTTGTTGCAAAAAATTGTAATCTAGTGCCTTTTTGAAACCCTAGTCCAATTGCTCATGTGGTTTTTTTTTTGCAATTTACTCATGTACAAGAGCTACCTTTGAGAATTTTGTCCATCTTTTGTCTATTTTCATCTCTCAGTATCTTTATCGTACTGAAGTAAGTCTCCAAGTCTAATGGAAATCGGTGGTAAGAATATTTTTTTTGATAAATGGAATATATTAATATCGCGTATATACCAATTACACCCTGCCTCTACAACAACAAAATGTACTAAAAATGTTAGAGATGCACACAACTCTACAACCAAAAGAAGAAGAAGAAGAAAGATCCCGCTACAGTGATCAGTTTCTTATAGCCGCAACACAAACCACCACCAAGACAACACCCGGCGTCCAAATTCTCCAAAAGTGATGCCTCCAAGAAAGTAACAGTGCACAAGCACCGTCGTCGCCCGGTCATAGATCTTAGGTTTTCACCATGGAGAAAGTCTGTGTTCTCAAATAAATGCCCTCATCAAGCACATTGCTAGGCACAACTAATTAAGGTCAGACCTTGGATATAGTACCCCATACTCCTCCTGTGTCGTCGCCCCGCTTGCCGATATCGCTGCTACAAGTCACGAATCACCAAGCAAAGTCCTCATCGCATCGATGACTTGGTCCGCCATTACTAGACCTCAGCCTCCATGACATTCTCCGCCACTGTCTTCATCAAAGATATCTAAATACCGACATGTCCCATGGTGACAACAGACAACGAAACTTCGCGTCACTCCATCCTGAAGCCTCAAGGCCAGAAATATGGGTGCACACGATGGAATCCCATCCGATCCAGCAATCTAAAGGCATAAGCGCCCAACGAAGATCGCCGGTGGATCCTTCTAGAACTCGTCACCGTCCAGATCAATGAGGGCATTCATTAGGCCAAAAACCATCTTGGCGCGACAAGAATCCTAGGATCACCTCCTTATTCGAGCACACCAGCAGGCCCCCACGCCGTCAGATCAGCAGAGGAGAAGGCAGCTGCTGCACCGTCCGCCCGCAGCAGCCTTGTCCGTCCGCTCGTAAGAATATTGCATGGCGCCAACATGGATATCTTCAAGTAGCAGTTCCAAGATATTGTTGCAATCCCGAATTAGCTTATTGTGGGCAGTGATGTAAATTGGAACTATAGGCAGCAATTAAGATCGAAATCCATATCGGGTCATGAGTGCAGATGCACCACTGCTCAAAAAACAATTTTTAAAATGTTAAAAATTAAAAATAAAATGTTCAGACATTTTATGTTATCACAAAAAGTTTCGTGAAGAAAAGATATTTTTTGTGACATGTGCAAAAAGACAAATCCAGGCGCTCCAAAATGACTTTGTTAAAATGAGACATTTATTTTGTCTTTTTTGCGCAGGTCGCAAAAAATGCCTTTTCTCCACAAAACTTTTTATGCTAACACAAAATGTCCTGATGTATATCACAATTTTTTATTGATTTTTTTAACATTTTGAAAAGTTCTTAAAAATGTTTACACAACGGGTGTATCTACGCTCATGACCCGAAAGGCCGTGTCTGCAATTAAGATTATTTCTGTCTCTCAAGTCTAAAAAAAAAAACTATGGGCGGCAAGAAGAAATCTTTTCCATGAAGGTGGTTTCCCCTTTTGCAACGGTGGCCTTGGTGAGTCGCATGATTGCTTACACAGGTGATATTTTAAGTGATCCTAGGAGGAACACCGGGACAAAAAAGACTAGCCGAAGTTTCAGGAAACGGATACCAACTGAGGCTAGCGAAAATCAAGTCGAAAACAGAGGGCTTGTGCTGCAATTTGCCAAATGGAAGATGTCAGGTTTATAGCTGCTGATGCAGTAACAATTCAGAAATTACGTGATCCCGAAATCCTAGATAGCATGCTAGTGCTTGCTGATGGTTGTGCTGTCTGTGCCAAGCTTGTGTTGACTTCAGAATTCTTGAATGCCTTGTGGCAAAACTGGAGCCGATGTCCAGATATACTTGTATGATGATTTTGAATGATAAGAAGAAGAATCAGGCAGCGTACTCTAATACGTAGTATTATTGTTGACACATCGGCGTTGGGCCTGGTCAATCTCACATACCTCATTCTCTCCATTAATAACGTCCTCAGTCTTCTAGGCAATATCTCCGCCCAGGCTCACCGCCCTGAGCAGTCTCAAGCTGTAGCTTAAGGGTGTGTTTGTTTCACCTTTTGGGTGCTTTCCATAGAAATAACCTAGACAAACCAAACAAAGTAGGAGTCGAAAAAGCACGCACCTCGAGGAGGTGCTTCCCGAGCTGCTTCTCCTCAGCCCCGAAGCGGCATATCCCTCTGCCCCTATTGTTGCATTTAATCACCGAAATCGTGCCACCGGAGGACCCGAGCGAGCTGGCTAGCGAAGGATCGCACGGAAAAAAAAACAGAACAAATCGCCAGCCCTCTCTCTTTCTCTTTTCCCGAGCGAGACAGCTACTCGCCTACTCGACCTGTCTTTGTACGTGACTGTTACATGGATCCATCCAACGTGCGTGCAAAGTTCATTCACGTCTAGGCAGGCAGGAATATGTACTACAACAGTACAAATATAATATGTACAGACCAACAAGTAGTTTAATGTGTACAAGCCAAAATATGTAGAGTCTAGATGTGCAGTCCGGCAGCACGTACGTAACGATATTCCTATCTCCCTCCCACGTTGTGCTCCAAGTAGGGGTCTCGAACTCAGCAAGTTGGTCATGTCGCGTTGGCGTACAACAAATCGGGAAATATCTTGTGCAAAAGCTGTTGTTTTCAGTCCGGAACCGAGGTGAACAAACTAGCGATCGGAGCGCCAAGCCCCGAATGATATTTGCTAGTATGCTCTCTCCCACCCACGTTGTGCTCCAAGCCTCCAACTCTGATCAAGTAGTGATGCAGATGTGTAATCCCAGGTCATCATTCAGCAATCTAGAGGCAACCATCGCTGGATAAGAAAAGTCTGACAACAGCCGTATGGCACATATTGCAACGCCAGACCTTTGTCTTCAGAGCCAGAGCTACTATCTGTTAACGGTGAAATTTTCAGGAAGCTGATGCTGCATTCCAACTTCATATACTTTGGGTGTACACTTTGCAGGTGCACCTGTAATCTCCCATGGCTCATTATCCAGCACCATGGTAGAGAGCACGGGGAAACCCTCCAGCAACTTCAGCTTCGGGCAACTGCGGACGGAGATTTTCCGCAACTTGGAGAAGCCATTGATCTTCTTGGGCTTGGGGTAGTAGAGCACATCGAAACACACAACCGAAGGGAAATTCTCCACAGATACCAGGACGGCGAGATCATATAGATACAGAGTTCTCAGGTTATACCTGTTTTGGCTAGCAAGTCCTGAGGGAAGACGTGTCAGCCTGCAGTTTGAAATTGTGAGATTCTCCAAGGCAGGCATGGCCATGGCTTTGCCCTGCTCCTCCTCCCACTCCCACTTCTTCCATCGAGATAAACCTTGCATGGCTAATACTCTCAGTTTTGGGAATGGGCTAGTAACAATGCCACCTTCATCTCTACTTGCCAGGCTTTGAAAATCAGGCCCAATAAGCTTGATGGCTGGAGCCAAGGTGATTGCCATCTGTTCCAGATTTAGCATCACACAGAACCCATTCAGAAGTTTGTTGCAGTTGGTCAGGCCGTTTAGCGCAATAGACCTCAAGCTCTTAAAGGCCGACGCCTCTGGAGCTTCCATCCAATTTGGTAGTCGACGACCAAAGTATTTCATCATGATCAGAACTTCCAAGCAAGGTGGGGGGCATAGCTCATCAAATACTGCCTCAATTTGATGTTGCTCCTCCTCTGCAGCTTGCTCCTCTCCTTCCTCCTCCCTCTCATCCTCCTCCTCCTCCTCTACAGATTGCTATTCTCCCTCTCCTTCCTCATCCGCAAACTGCTCATCCTTCTCCTCCTCCTCCTCCTCCTCCTCAATATGCCACGCCCCTTTTAACTTCTCCTTCCTCTCATCTATGTTACAGTTCAATTCCAAATATGTTAGATGCTTCTTGTTTCTCATAACGGCCCTTGCGGCAACTGAACTATCTGGCACATTTTCCAGACATTCTATTGAAAGACTCCTGAGATGACAAAGAGGCCCCAACTCTTCTAAACTGCACCAATCCCCATCCATCTTTGCTGGGAACCCAAAATCACCCTCAACTTTTTGAAGCCACCAAACCCCCTTGGTACAGTATCAACATTGCAGTCAGTCAAGGCCAAAACTCTTAAAAACTCTAGTTTTGTGATGTTGTCGGGAAGCTTGTCCAGCCTTGTACAGCGGATGAGTGCTATGTGCTCAAGGAACTTCATCTTATGCATGTCTTTTGGCAGTCTAGATATATCCGCCCCTGCAATTCTCAGGTACCTTAGGTGCCTCAACCGACACACAATATCTATTAGCAAATCAGACACGGCAGATTCTATATTCAGTACTCGTAGACCAACAAAACTAGCCAATGAATCACTAGGCATAGTCCTACAGTTTATCATTAATGTTCTCAATGATTCTAGATTATCTAGGATGCTCCACTCTAGTACTGAATCTTGTATTGTTATTGACAGACGCCGTATTTTTTGATTAACTAGAAGAAGATTTCCAATGCCATTTTGCTCCTTACGAACCACAAGTGCTTCTTCACTAGCCACAAACTCGGCAAACGAACGGACAACATCATGCATGCTGTAAGTCCACCAGCTCCAAATTGTATCATCAGCCTCCAAAAGATTCCTAGCGACCAACTCTCGGTGATAGTCTTTGCCTATTTCTTGTAGATCTAGTTTGTCTGATCCTGACCTGCAATCACCTTGAATAAACCCTTCACAGATCGACATGCTAATAACTGATTCCTGGCCAAGTGCTGAACCCTTAGAAAACAATAAGTAGTATAGAAAGCATTGCTTCCACTCTGGAGTTAAATCATCGTAGCTCAAGTGTACTGAGAAGTTCAGTTCCTCATGCAACTCATCTTCTTTCCATTCAAGATTCTTTTTCAGAATATTCTCCCACTCAAGTTCAATTGGGCGCCTTGTGCCTAAAAGTCCTCCCATCACTTTAATAGCAAGCGGTAAACCATCACATTTTCTAAGAATCTGTATCCCAATATCTTTTAGATGATCAAAAGCACTCTCATTGCTAACCTGCCAGCAATATAAGACTACTACGTTAAAGGTATATATGTAGTTCACTGTGCATAGTTTCATATTTCACATTCAGATAAGCTTAATGAAACTATGATAAACTAACACTATGTATTACTAATGTGATTTCTCTAGTGAAGTATGGGAGAAAATATAGTATTTCTGAAATAGTTAGCTTTGAAAATGCAGTCATAATAATGTTTGGTATCCATAATATCTTACAATTGTTTCACAAAAACGTATGTTTAAATTAAACATAAAGTGAAATTTGCTGAAAATTGTTTACCGCCACCAAATATAGCAAAAAGTTAGAATTGATAACCCACAAAGATATAAAGAATGCAAAAATTAATTTAAGGGTCATATAGAAGACACAAGACAAAACCTGTGCTCAGGACATGCCAATACATGCGCTCCGGACATGACATAAGAAATGCAGAAAAAGAGTATATAACATGCGCTCAAGAAAGAACATAAAAGTACATAAAAGGAGGATATAACATGCACTCAGGATAGGACATAACATGCACTCAGACCAGCGCATACCGACGCAATGCAACAATAAATCCATTGCAATACAAAAATGAATGTAATGCAAAATGTGCACTCAAGTCTGTGAAAAAAAGTTCATCGAACATACTAAATGTGATATAGTTTTGAAGAGCTCGTGCGACTAACACAACCATGAAAAGTGATTATGATTTCGTCGTTAGGTTCAAAAGATATCTCGTTTTTCTTGTTTTTTAATCCACAAAAAGGGTAATTTCCCACCAATCCACCATGTGCCCTTTTCACGAGAGGATTACCTACTGTATGACAATTGGCACGATCTATTTCACACGTGGGTGAATGAACTCCCCACTGTGCGTCACTTGTCACATGGGAAGGCACTAGAATATCAACCTTAAACTATTAAAATTAGTTTCTTTTTAAAAACTTAATTAGCCTTTTATTTACTAATTATGTTTTTCAAAAACCTACATGTTCGCCACGACTCATCTGCTTGTGACATATCATTTCCCTCAAGAACCACCTCCTCTTACCCTACATGCACCCATACCCTTGACCTCACTCCCCCACTCACTTTCTACTACTGCTTTGTCCACCTACCATGGTATTGGCAACAAAAACAAAGGCGCATATGAAGTTCAACGTGTGAGTTCAACACGACGATTTGTTGTACGCCTACTACAGAGCGCATCTGACCCAGTACATGCAACGCCTTCCAATATGACGTGCAATGTTTGTTTGCGCTGCTTATTTGGTGATGGTGATGGCTACACAAGACGATGTGGTAGGTTGTAGTAGAAGCTAGAGGAGAAGTGCTTGATCATGAAGAGGGAACCAACAAAGACAATGGCAATGTTATTGCATTGCAGCATAAGGTGTATACAGTCTAGACTGATCTTGGCATGCAACTATGCAAGTTATGTTATCAAAGTTCATGTAATTTTTATCAAACTTTTGCAATTGTCTCTATGGTTGAATAGGAATGAAAAATTTGCTCGTATTTGCTCGTATGCTCTCTCCCTCCCACATTGTGCTCCAAGCCTCTAACTCTGATCAAGTAGTGATGCTGATCTGCAATCCCAGCAATCTGGAGGCAGCCATCGCTGGGTAAGAAAAATCTGACAAACGTGTATCGGAAGGAGGATATGACAAGAAAATTGAATTGATGCATGGATGGAGGCAATACGATACACTCCTCAGATATATCATTAGGTAGTTAGGCATTACATATTTTTCATATGGAACTATCATGAGTTGGTTGTCTGAGAACCAGCCTGAACGAATATTATTGATCTATGTGACTAGCAAAACAGAATCTAAAACGGGAATTACACAAGGAGATAGATATCACAGTCAACAGCCGTATGGCGCATATTGCAACGCCAGTCCTTTGTCTTCAGAGCCAGAGCTACTATCTGGTAACGGTGAAATTTTCAGGAAGCTGATGCTGCTTTCCAACTTCATATACCTTGGGTGTACACTTTGCAGGTGTACCTGTAATCCCCCATGGCTCACCATCCAGCACCATGGTAACGAGCATGGGGAAACCCTCCAGCAACTTCAGCTTCGGGCAACCGTCGACCGAGATCTTCCGCAACTTGGAGAAGCCACTGATCTTCTTGAGCTTGGGGCAGTTGAGCACATCGAAACACACAACCGAAGGGAAATTCTCCACGGATGCAAGGAGGGCGAGACCCTCTAGATGCAGGATTCTCAGGTTATACCTGTTGTGGCTAGCAAGTCCTAGGGGAAGATGTGTCAGCCTGCAGTTTACAATCATAGATGCTCCAAGGCAAGCATGGCCATAGCTTTGCCTTGCTCCTCCTCCCAGTCCCATTTCCTCCATTGAGACAAATCTTTCATGCGTAATACTCTCAAATTTGGGAATGGGCTAGTAACATTTGACCCTCCATCTCTACTTGCCACGCTTTGGAAATCAGGCCCAATAAGATTGATGGCTGGGGCGAAGTTGATTTCCATCTCTTCCAGATTCAGCATCCCACACAAGCCATTGGGAAGTTGGTTGCAGTAGGTCAGGTCAAATAGCTTAACACTTCTCAAGCTCTTAAAGGACGTTGCTACTGGAGCTTGCATCCAATTTGGTAGTCGACAACCAAAGTATCTTTTCAAGGTTAGATCATCCAAGCATGGTGGAGGGCAGAGCTCGTCGAATACTGCCTCAGCTCGATGTTGCTCGTCCCCTTCAGGTTGCTCCTCTCCTTCTCCCTCCTTCTCAATTTGCTTCTCTGTATATTTCTTATCCTCCTCCTCAATTTTTTCCACCCCTTCTTCCATCTCTGCCTCCTCATCTTTGTAACAGTTCAATTCCAAATATATTAGATGCTTCTTGTTGCTCATATTGACCTTTGCAGCAACTGAACTATCAGGCACATTTTCTAGATATTCAATTGAAAGATCCCTCACATGACAAAGAGGCCCTAATTCTTCTAAACTGCACCATTCCCCATCCATCTTTGCTGGGAATCCAAAAATTGACATCAACTTTTTTAAGCCACCAAACCCCCTTGGTACAATATCAATATTGGACCCTCTTAAGTTCAAATATCTTAAACTCTCTAGTTCTGTAATGTTGTCAGGAAGCTTGTTCAGCTTTACACATTCGCTGAGTGTTATGTGCTCAAGGAACTTCATCTTATGGATGTCATTTGGTAGTCTGGATATATCCGCCCTTTCGATACTCAGGTGCCTTAGGTGCCTCAACTGACACACTGAATCCATCATAGAATCAGACACATCAGATTCTATACTCAATACCCGTAAACCGACAAAACTAGCCAGTGAACCACTAGGCATAGTGCCACATCTTATCATTAAGGTTCTCAGTGATTCTAGATTTTCTAGGATGCTCCACTCTAGTATTGAACCTTCTAGTGTTATAGACAAACGTCGTATTTTTTGGTTTAGTAAAAGAAGATTTCTAATGTCATTTTGCTCCTTTTGAACCACAAGTGCTTCTTCACTAGCCACGAAATGAGCAAAAGAACGGACAACATCATGCATGTTGTAACACCATGTGTTCCAAATTGGATCTTCAGCCTCCAAAAGATTCCTAGCGACCAACTCTCGGTGATAGTCTTCTCCAATTTCTACTAGATCTAGTTCATGTGATTCCGACCTCCCGTCGCCTTGAATAAACCCTTCACTAATCCACATGCTAACAACTTCGTCCAAGCTAGGTGATGAACCCTTGGCAAAAAGTGAGTAGTACAGAAAGCATTGCTTCAACTCTGAAGTTAAATCATCATAGCTCAAGTGTACTGAGAAGTTCAGTTCCGCATGCAACCCATCTTCTTTCCATTCAAGATTCTTTTTCAGAACATTCTCCCACTCGAGTTCACTTGGGCGCCTTGTGCTTAAAAGTCCACCCATCACTTTAATAGCGAGTGGTAAACCATCACATTTTCTAATAATCTTTATCCCCATATCTTTCAGATGATCAAAATCACTCTCACTGCTAACCTGTCAACAATATAAAACTACTTCGTTACAGGTATATATGTAGTTCTCTCTTCACAATTTCATATTTCATATTTACATAAGCTGAAAACAAAACTATGATAAATTAACATCATGCACTACTAATGAGGTGAACTATGATTTTGCTAGTGAAACATGGGAGAAAATAGTACTTCTGAAATACTCCCTCCGTTCCTGAATGTAAGGCGTATAGTTTTGTGAGAAAAAAATCCAAAATATAGGGTTTATTGCGATTTATGGACGATTTTACCCATCCAAAAATGAGTTCCATTCTTGAACGCAGGGATTTTACTGATTTTTTTCATTTGGTTGCTATTAGGGACTCCTCTCTTCCGAATTTTTCAGAAACAAATGAGTCCACCATATGCGAAATACCTATGTCTTAATATTCGTGCAGAAAACTATACCCCTTACATTCAGAAATGGAGAGAGTAGTTTAACTTCGAAAGTAAAATCAGAAATGTGTTGTATCCATAAATATATTTCAAATTTGAAAAAAAGTGTGTTTAAATTAACTAAAAATGAAATTTTGCTGAAAATTAATTACCGCTGACAATATAGCTAAAACATAAAATTTATAACCCATTAACATATAAAGAACATGAAAATGAATTACAAGGATCATATTGAAAACACAGACATAACATGAGCTCAGGACGGGACAAAACATGCTCTCATACCAGTGCATCGAAATGCAATGCAGCGAAAATCCACTGCAGAGTAAAATAATGCAATGCAAACTATGCACTCAAATCTATGCAAAAAAAAATCGTCGAAGCATATTTATACGAATATAGTTTTAAATGGACCGTGATTTGATAGTTTGCTATCTTTTTCGTGTTTGAATCCATGAAAAAGGAGAAAAACCAAACAAATCCACAACATGACAAGTGGTGTGTGGTGGTTCAACCGTGGGTTAGAGGCTCCACACAACGTTCCACCTGTCACACGTGGAGGGACTAAAAATCAACCTCCTTAAAAGGGCACTCTTAAACTAGTAAAACCGTACGTTTTCCATTTGAACATTTAATTATCCTTAATTGTAACAATTATGTTTTTCAAAACATGCCTTTTGGTGCCATCTATAAATATTTTTTGAAGGAACTGATTTATTACCCTAAACAACAACGCCACTACTGTCAACCCCAGGTTCCCACGCCCCTTCTACGCGCTGCCATATCCTTTCCCTCAAGCTCCAGTCCTCTTAGGCCATGTACAATGCAAGGTGCTTAGATAGGTGCTTACAAAAATAAACCAAGTTTTTTCATAAGCACCGGTGCCTATTCCTATAGGAGGGGTGCCTAGTTAAGCATTTGTCTAGTACAAATAAGCACTGGTGCTTAGACAAAAATCGGTTTATTTTTCTAAGCACCTCATAAGCACCTTGCATCGTACATGCCCTTACCCTACTTGTACCCATAACCTCGACCTCACTCCCCACTCACCTTCAAGTACTGCTTGGTCCACCTACCATAGTGTTGGCAACAAAAACAAAGGTGCATATGACGTTCATGGCACTTCTCAACAGGTGAGTTCCACGCGGCGGTTTTGTCGTGCGCCTACTATGTAGCGCATCCAACCCAGACATGCAATACCTACCAATATGTCGTGAAATGTTCGTATGCGCTACTTATTGGGTGATGGTGATGGGCTACACAAGACGATGTGGTGGGTTGCAGAAGAAGCTGAAGGAGAAGTTCTTGATCGCAAAGAGGGCACCATCACAGCCATTGGGTGGCATGCCACTGCGCTTGCAGCATAAGGTATCTCTAGCCGATCTCTCAAATGGTTAGAGTAAAAATACTGTTTTTCTCCTCTAAAGTGCACCTAGTCGAACCCTTATAGCCGTTAGAGCAGTAAATGTTTACTCCAAGCGGTGGCCGACTCTTAAATATACTCGTTGCCCTCCCCACCGCCTTCCCCGTCGCCTTCTTCCCCAAATCTACCCCACCGGTGCGTCGTTCCCTACTCCGGCGTCGCCCTGACCCCATGGTCGGATCCTCCTGCCCTCGGTATGAAGAACGCGTCGAGTAGCGCTAGCAGTATGAGGCGTACAAGTCGAGAAAGACCAACCCCGGAGCCGGGCCATCTGGTGCGTTGGTTATCGAACTTAGTAGATCCGACAACGACGACGTGGATTGGGATGCAGTAGCAGCCGACAACAACGCCGAGTGGTTTGTGGGATTTAGTTTAGATTTCGTCAAAAAATTGTAATGTAAATTATTCTAGTAGTTTGAATCTAGTACTATGAACTAGTTTGAATCAATTTGCGTTCAAATGTTTTAAGAGGTTAAGTTTAACGGATCGGTTAGAAACAACTATTTTTTAGAGGAGCAAATTTTAAGGGATCGGCTAGACATGCCCTAAGGTGTCTACAATATAGATAGATCTTGGCATGCAACTATGCAAGGTCTGTGATCAAAGTCCATTTAATTCCTATCAAACTTTTGCAGTTGTCTCAATGGTTGAATAGGAATACAAAGTTTGCAACAATCCAAAGTCTACCCGTATGATTTTGGAATTTAGCTTTGAATGTTGCAATATCCATTGCATTTTAGGGAGATACTTCGTGAACCTACACATTTATTATTCTACATTTTTGCTGAAATGCTTCCCTGGGTTGTAAAATATGAGATAGGAAGTTTGTAGATGGAAGCATGTAGTTCCATGCCTCCAAGGAGGGCAGAAGACTTGCTTATATTGGTCACATAAACATCTTAGAGCTTGTTTGGATTGGAGCCTTGGGCTGCCCATCCAAAAAATTGGTCATTGACCAGGCTTTCTTACCCGTTTGGATTGCTACCAAATATTTGGCATGCCAATCCCGTCTCAGCTCCTCTAGTTGATTTCTGGGCCAATTATTTGGCAAGGTGCTGGCACCCGAATCCTTTGCCAATTATTTGGCTTGCCCGGTTTGGCAGGGCTAGCACAGGCATAAACCAAACAAGCCCTTACACTCCCCAAATCTCATCCATATAATCATAAGTATAGTCTGAAATACGGCTTCCTCTTCAATCTATTATATAATTAAAACACAAGACAATGAACGCTTAGGATTAACCCCCCTAAAGTTAGGAAATATGAACGGTACGGATTAATCATTGTACTTGATCTGAGTCAATCAGATCCATATCGGCATGCAGAGTCAGCATGGTCTACGATTAATTGATTTCCTTTGGTAACACATATGCCAATTGATCACGTTTGCTAAATGTCCCTAATTATTCCGGCAACAATGCGCATAGCCAAGCGGAGTATGACAAGGATACGCAGCTCGCTTCATACGGGGTAGAAAACGGCAGACATCTATATGCGCCACCGACGGCCCGGCGTCGTCCGGCGAATCGTAGTCAGGACAACAAGTATCTCCAATACTGGCCGGAGATAATCCGTACGCGCCGACGCCGACGTCCGGCCGACTGCAGTCTCGACGCCATACACCCCATAGATGCAGGGCACCCAACGGAAAATCAAGGTTATGGAGAGAAGATTTGCTCGGAGCGGTCGTAGTGAGACTCAAGTAGCATCTTCCGGACGTGTAGATGCGCAAGCCACGACTCGATCGTTGCCATTGGCGTGCACTTTCTCAAGCCAGCCAAATCACGATCTGTGTGCATGCAAGTGAGGTACGTAATCATTTGACATGCACAATGGTACATACGTATTTCGATCATGCAAGACTAGGTCGCCTGGAGAAGATTCGCAGCTAGGTAATATATGAGTTTTGCAGCTACCTTTGCATCTAAATTTTGCAAATCCTCGCCGGAAAGTACCGGCCAGGAGCATATCGACCATCAGCTATCCCAGGGAACAGATCAACTAGGTTCCACTAATCCAGTACATGCATCTCAGCGACATGAGTCTCGCAGATCGTTCTTGATGTATTGTCTCGGCGAAACCAGCTTCCCTTCCGATCTATTTACCTGAATTGATCTCGCTTAACTACTTCCAAATTTTCGATTGGATCAGCAGGTATGACGTAAAGACTTCCGAATTTTCGATTGGATCATCAGGTATGATGTAAAGAAAAGAGTATCTTCCTCCCCGTAGTGTAGACTCTCTTCCCAGCGTTTGGCGGAAGTTTGCACTCTCGCCGGCGCCAAATTTCTACATCCGACCACCGCAGCTAGGGATGGCCAACGCCCTTTACTCGGCTCTGTAACCAGTATCCTGTTCTTACACAAGCAATGTATACTCCTGATTCAGATCCGAGTGCTAATCGGTTCTTTGATTTACAATTGGCATGGCTTCTATATCAGGTAATACATTGCATAATATATTTTTGTGATGGTTAATTCTTTTCTTACTGCTGGACCCCTAATCCACGACTTACTTCCTGCATCTATGAATGGTCGTCTCGGATCCCTTTAGGAGTTGATCGCATGGAGTTCTCTTCTCAAGTTTCAGTCTTATTTGCTTCTATAGGTGGTCGATGAAATAGCCACCAAGGCAATTTTCTCCTTCTGTTGTACCAGTGATACAAGGAAAATTTTCTTCTTCTGTAGTACCAGAGATACAAGGTGGATTTAGATGAGAATTTATGCACCTGCATTGCATCCTTGACGCTGCACCGATTATGGAGCCCACTAATACATAATTATGTCTTTCTTACAGGTATAGAACCGTGTGCAATCAGAAGAAACAGTATGTGAGCATCATGTTGGGGGTTGGCAAGAAAACAGAAGCAAGCAACAATGGAAGTTGATCAAATCTGAAGTTATGACATGTCAACGGTGGAGTGCAAATCTCGATTCTCCGTTTCAAGTTCAGATATGACACCTTACCTGACATTTTTTGTTGTAGTCTCTATTTGTATGGGATGAGGACTTCTGGCAAGGGATCGACGCATGGTGAAAGAAAAAGTATTGGCCACGCACGTAGGTATGGTGTAGGCTTCATCCATCTATACCCATGGAGTTCATATCCACCGCAAAATCTAATCGAGAGCAAACCAAGCGTTCATCAATATTCATGTCTAGCGTGAAGGTGTGTTTGATGGCTTGACGACGGCGGAGATGACAAGCAAAGTACCAGCGAGCCAGCATTGATTTATTTGTGTTCACATCCGAGGCGACCTGGAGTAGATCACCCGCTGGAGGCCTATCATGTAAGGTGTTTTAAATCTATACATGTATATAAACGTTCTTATTTCACTCCTATGCAACTGGTGATATATTTTTTTGTATCCTATGCACATTTCATTCTGGCCTACTTTGTACAACCACAAATACATAATTTTGCATGCCCTTACTTATAGTTTGTTCATTAAGACTTTGGTGAAATGAAGTTATCGAGCATACAACAACTATTATCTTTTTCTTCAGCAATATACAAAAACAAAATTTGGATGGAGGAAATTGAACCATTTTAGAAACTAAACTTTGTCTCAAAAGAAATGCCTAGAATTTTTGGGAGGTTCATATTCCTTCAAGAGTTCAGTCGTATCCAAGTTGATATTATAATTGCTGCACATAGATCTAATTTGCTGGATTCGACCAGCTCACGAAGCTACAGCCTTTCACGAGACACTACATTATTTCTCAACACAGTACGTATGTCTGCTCTTTTTCCTTCACGTATTTCATATTCTAACTTGGTTTCCTATTTTTGGCCAATTGTAACGTATTCAAATTTCTGATCTACTATGGCAACGCCAAATTCTTTCAAGATTAAAGTGAATATACTTCAGAAAAATTACAGTGCTCAAAATAAAAATGGAGACCTTTTATGAGCTGGTGTAGATGTGTGGTGCTACTGAAAATATTTAGTATTCTTCCTGTGCAAAACTCATGTATGTTGCTACATCTACTTCCCACAGTATATATTATTACTTGATTGGTCTGTTTAAAAATTTAGTACACTGTCATGTACACATAACAATTTGCTGCTTAATTGGTAATTGTTGATCTCAGTTATACATGTGAAAGACACTCTTTTTTCTCAAAATGGTGCAAAACCCCAGCCATGTGTCGAAGACACTATCTTACATAAAAATACGATACACGGGTGCAGAGGAATGTCATCTTAGCACAATGCATATTTTTTTCCCACACAGATTATTCCCCTACACAAAGTCATCGTCCTCTATATATCAGTTGGACTGAAATCGTGGTGGGCTAAAATCTTCTTATAGTTAGTTTGTTAACGCTTTTGCTGCATCAGATCTAACATTTGTTGTTAACCAGAAACTAATCACTGACCGTTGATTTCATTTGCTTATAGGGAAAATATTATTATTATGTTCATGCCGAAAGAAAGGTTATACTGGAAGCATAGTAAACCAGATGTATTCTTAAGAAAGATCTCGAGGGAGAGACAGTGTTCATCAGGTTCAAAGTAATATTTGATCAAGAATATAGAGGGTGACGGAATAGTGATAATTAACATAGCTCAGATCACTTTTCAGATTCAAGTAATACTCCACTTTGTGTTGAAAAAACATTAATTGTTAAGATTGACTTAATTCTTTATTATTCTCTTGCGTAACTATGATTGTAAAATGAATTTGATACCTACCATGATTGATTTTTGACCAAATCAGTAACGTGTGTTGGTTTATAAATACATCATATCCCCTTTAGTCTATTTATATGACATGCAAATAGTGTTGAATTAAAATATAACAATGGGTGTGTTAAGGTCATGAAGCTGGAAAACACTGTTTCTCAAGCTAAAAGTCATAGAAAATTTAGCCGCGCAAATGCGCGGGCCACCCAGCTAGTTATGTTGAAAGGACACATGCCCAATACATTATTTTCATATAAAATTTTATGTTTCTGTTGAGCCACTTGCTTTGGTGGGCGGTGCACTATGCACATTAGCGTGCCTAACCATGTAGTACTATTGTGAGACTATTCATATCAAACTACTTGTCCTTTTAGGATCTATACTTGGGTCTACTACTATAGAAGAATTATCAGCTCTAGTCGCTAAGCCATGCATTTGCACGGGATATAAGTTCTAACTTTGTATGACCATACTTATTGAAGCACTTTGTTTCTATGTTAATATACTCTTTGGAATTACCCATTCCTATAGAAGAGAAAGACAATTGAAATTTAATCTTTTGATTTTAGTATTTTACTACCAATGTATGGCCGTGAAGAGTTAAAATATATGTGGTGGAATTGATCTCAAGCCACTCGCGCAAAATTTTAATAGGCAAAACCACATCCGCCCTAGAGATTAGCGTAAAATCACAAAACCACTACGTAAACCTATACTTTCCTATGCATTTATGTGTGGCGCACGCAGGTGGAAAATTAGTACAATAATTACCAAATTAATAAGCAGTGGAGAGCAAATTAATTAGTTTGGCAGCACTGAGTTACTGACCTCTCGCAGCGGCAGCTGTTTCTTGAGCAAGGACCAGGCATCTTCATCTTCTAGTTTTCTGACACGGAGCAGGACGCCGCTGGAGGCTCCCATCCTCCGAACAACATCTTCCTTTCTAGAGGTGACCAGGACTCGGCTCCCCGGTTGTGTAAAACTGGCATTAGCAACGGGGACTTGGAGAATGTCCTTCCATGCTGAGTCGTTCCATACATCATCCAAAACCAGCAGAAACTTGTTTGCTGAGAGGGCCTCGGTGAGGGTCCGCTCGAGGATGGACTCGTCCTTCTCCTCATTGTGCTTCCCCCCGGCGTGGCTTATGGCGGACCTTAGCAGCTCCACCTTGTCGAACTGCTGAGTGACACTCAGCCATATCTTGGTTTTGAACTCTTCCTTGATGGCCTCGCTCGCGAAGATCTTCTTGGCGAGGAAGCTCTTGCCCATGCCGCCCTGGCCAACGATGGCCACCACCTTAAAGTCTATGCCATCTTGGGCAGTCAGCTTCTGCAAAAGCTGCTCTTCATCCTCCTCGATGTTCTGCCCCACGGCTTCCGACTTATTGAACCCTGATGTCGTCTTGTTCCTGAGACGATGTGACGGATTTGTCAGCTTCCTTTGTTCCTGGTAAGAGCCGAGGTTGATGAAATTGAGCTTAGCGGCATCCTTGCGGATGGTGTCCAGTTCCTCGTTGAGCTTCTTGATGCGGCTGCCCGTCTCGTGGGCGAACACGGGGTTCCGAATGCAGAACAGCAACGGCTGGAAGCAGCCCTGCAGCTTCTTCTTCAAGTACCCTCCAAGACAACTTGAACGGTTGGAGGCACCGCCGGCTGCAGGACGCTTCTCCGGTCGCTCCATGGCCTCGAGCTGGCAGAGCTCAAGGATGTCGGTGGCCTCGTACATGACATCCTTGAGCTTCCCCACCCACGCCTTCACGCTCTTGTCGGTGATGCATTTCCTGTCGGCATCGGTGAGGTAGTCCTGGAGGTACACCAAGTTGCGGTTCAGCTTCCTGATTTCTCCTTCAACGCCCAATAGCATGCTCAGTTCTTCTTCGGTTATGTCCGCGATCATCTTCTTGACATAGGGCGCCAAAGCATCCAGGACAACAGCCATGGCTGGTGCTTCCTGCAGGTTAATCATACAGATTAACATATAGATTCATGGATATACATATATGTAGACTGCTCGAAAATGAATGGCGTCTAATTAAGCTGCACATAAACAGCAGGTAGATGCATCATAAAAAGAGGAACAAATAAGCAACTAATTGTCACCTCAGTTTGCTGCAAGGGAGGGGAATTTCGGCTCTTTCTAAGAACAGCCAGTAGGGAACATGTATATATAGGAGCAATGTGGAACTTGCTGTTAGCTTGCTGTCCTTAATCAAGAAAGGAATTTGGTACGTACCAGATATGACAGGTACCCGCAAGGTATCGTTATTGCATGACACACACGCATGGACATTTTGCTTTGCATGAGCATGACACACACGCATGGTACTAAATAATACTCCCACTGTTTCATAATATAATATGTTTCATATATTTCAATACGGACTACATATGGAACAACAGGACAACAGCGCTCGTGCTTCGTGCAGGTTAACATATAGATTCATGGATGCATATGTAGATTGCTCGGAAATGAATGACGTCTACTTAAGCTGCACATAAACAGCAGGTAGATGCATCATAAAAAGAGAAACAAAATAAGCAACTAATTGTCACCTCAGTCTGCTGCAAGGGAGGGGAATTTAAGCTCTTTCCACGGGCAGTATTCAGCGGTGAAGGGCGAGATGAATAGGCCAACAGGGAACGTGTATATAGATAGGAGCAACTAGTAGGCCTTGGCGTGGCGGCACGCCGCGCCCGTGCCGGTTGAATCAGTACCAGCACTTTGGCAGAGCCAGGGGACACACTTGTATCGCATCGAAACAAACTCTACACATTCAAATTCGAACATAAACGCCGATCCATTGATACTTCTGACGAAACCGAAAACAGGAAACGAAGTTTAAAACTTCTAAGACAAAAAGAAAAGCGAATCGAACCGATCTACTGATAGAATACGTCGTAGTCCTCATCCTTTACGCCGTTGATTGTGCCCGCCTCCGCCTCGTTGGCGTCGGACCGAACGCGTCGTCGTCGTGACCTCCATCCTCGTTGCTCAGATCGAGAAGAGGCGTCCCTGTGATCCTGGCGTGGTCAACGAACGACCACGCGCAGGCCTTCCTGAGCAGCATCGGCGGGACGTCGTTTTTCGACGCCTCAATGGCGGCGGAGATGCCATCGGGGTCATCGGGGTTAGCGTGCTCGAGCTGCGCCGCTCGGAGCTCCGCCAGCAATAAAGAGCAAGAATCCATCTTCACTTTTCTGGACGCCGACGCCGGACAGCGAGAGCCAGAGCGAGAGCCGCTGCCGATGGCGAGTGCGTGGGAACCCGGCTCTGACTTTGGAACGCGCAGCGGCGCCGAGCTGGCGTACGGCGACGAGCTGCGTGTGAAGGGAGAGGATGCGCCCGACAACGATGGCGCCGAGCGGAACGACGAGCCCGAGCGCGAGGGAGACAGCGCCGGGCTCCTTGGTTCCCGACGTAGTGAGTAGTCCTCGGGCTGTGGCGTCTCCAATGGCTCGCCCCCAGTGGCGATGTGGGCGAGGACGGCGTCCAGGGTGCGGCCTGGCACGCCCCAGAAGGCGTACCGGCCTTCTGTGTTCTTCCCGTCGCGTGGCACCGGTCCGGGTCCGTCCCACCGAGTCACGCGGTCGGCGTGGATTCGCCGGAATTCTGCCTCGTATCGGTCGGTGTTGGACGGCCTCCACTCGTCCTGCTGGCGTTGCTCGGCGGTGAGCTCGTGCTAGTAGTGGCGACGGACATGTGTGTCCAGTCGCGGTCGCGCGGTCACGGCGCGTCAGGCACAGCCACGCCGCTAACGTCAATCGACCAGCGGCCCCGGGCACGCATGTCCGGTGGGCACGTATAGCACGCACGGAACAGCGCCTCGGCCTCGTGCTTGAGCAAAGTCCGAGGGCCAAAACCGTTCGCCGCCATAGCGCTGCACCGCCTTTTCAACGCCATGGCTACAGACAGTGGAAATGGGAGGCAACTGGATGAGAAACAAGATGGATGAAGCAGGGCAAGATGCGTGCACGGCGAGGCCAACACTGGGAAGCTTTTTAATAGAGGCGGAGGTGGATGGGCCGACGCGCGTCTTGGAACGGTAGTCGTCTGTAAGCACTAAACTCTTACCGCACCGGCGATTCGCTTGTCATCTCTAATTAATGCAGGAAACGCAGACTGGCCGTCGGAACCACGCACAGTGCCAACCCGATCGAATAACCACGGTCTTTTCACGTCCGAGTAGAAAGGCGTATGGAATAAATAAAAAATGTGTCCGGAGAGCGATGGACCTAACATTTTTGCTAGTGCAACGCACCGTCTTCCGCCTGACGATATTTCTCGCCTGCCGCCTAGACGAGACTATAACCCCCACGCACGACGGGACTATTAATTCCCGTCTAGCGAGATATTTCGCCTCTAGCCGTGCGGTGACCGCCGTTCCCATCGTCCACCGCGCCGCATACCCGTCATAAAACCCTGCCTCGACCTTTAAAACCTCCGTGCGCCCGTTCGTGAACCACTTGCAATCCCCACGACAATGCGAACAATTAATTGCAAAACCCTTCAACGTTTAAAATGAATCCACTCTAAACCCGTTCGTTGCCTGACGCCTACAGCTGGTAGAAAACCCCTAGAGCAAATCTAAAGACTCGCCTAGTTAGGCCTGTCGCCTATTGCCTAGTTTTTCCTATATTCTCCTGGCTAGTACGGTTGCCGACTTCCGCAGCATCGCCTGTCGATCTCCGGCTAGTTACGCCTTTCGTCTCCCACCCAAACTCATCTGGTCCCCCACGAACCCGTGTCTCCTGTATCCGTGCGAGCGAAACGTCAAAAAGAGAATACCTCTGAGCCGAGTTGCCAGGTTCAACGTGGCGACACACTCGTCAGACGACGCGTGTACAGGTCCGCCGCTACCGAGGGCATACATACGAGCACGATCTTTGCTCTGCAACACCCCCTATAGACTGAGCCGCTAGCCCACCACCGGGTTCTTCTGTCTACTGCCTAGATTCATTTACCCGACTAACGCCTATCCATGATATATGTTTCCGTGTAGCAAATATTCTTATTTCCCGCCTCGACTCGTCAGCCGCCGTTCGCCTAGCCAGGTTCACCGTTTCACGCCTCGTGTAGCCCTGCGCCGCTACCGCCGTCTCCGTCTTGGCCGCACCCAGTCTGCCCTCATCGCGTGGTACCTCCAACCGTGGACATAAATTATCAGGCAATCACGGATCTAGCATGCAGTTAGGTCCATAACGTTGACCACACACATACAACCTGAATAGTTTACAACCAGGGGCACGCACCATTGATCCAAAATACAGAGGTTTACATAATTTCCTCGCAACCATTTCTCCAGTCGCCTAACAACGGCCGAACACGATTACCTTCGATGGAAGGCACATTGAAACACCTCCTGGACCGAGGAACTATACTTGTAGACTTCGATGTCAAAACCACCGTCATCATACCCAAAAACAACAAGATCACCCACGCCTAGGTTCCTTTCCTTGACAAATTCCATCCAGCCCTTGAAGAGAACAAGGTGTTCCTCAAACCATTGGATCTGCACGAAGTACTCGCAGCATCTAGACCAGCGGATTGGTACAGAGGCCCTGGGATGTGGCTGAGACTTGAATTTCTTCAGGCCCAGCTTCGTCCGCAGCAACGGCTTGAGTTCTTCAGGAATGACAATAGCCTTCAGGTCGGAAACGGCGAGTTCAACGTAGAAGCGCCGTGGCCCTACGTAGGACGCTTCGTTTCCCTGTCGTGGAGGACGGCCCCTCTCTTTCTCTCCATCAAAGCTTCTCCTCTCCATCTTCTTCACAGCTTCCTCGAGACCATGCACAACCACTTTTCGAACCGCAGGGTTGCGGTAGATGCAGTCCCGACGAGGCGCTGGAGAAGCAGGCCTCGTATAATGGAGCGCCTCCGTAGCCTGCAAACCCACGGGCAACTGAGTTAGCCGTTCTGCGGCGACACTCGCGAGGATGTAAATCTAGACGAGGCTGTCCAATGCAACCGTGAAAGCGTCGGCCGCACTGTCCATCTTACGATTACAAAGAGCAGTGACATTGGCCACCGAACCGAGAAGCCGGCAATCAGCCTAACATCACAACAAATGGAGGAATTTAACTACAGAAGTAAAGTGTGGCAAACGATCAAAAATCCCCTACAAGTGTATATTCATGTCCACCACATCTAGCGCAAGCCTAACGAAGCCTGCCATAACACTTACACCGGTGGTCACGTATGTCAACCGACAAACTAATCGAACGCAAGAACCTCTAAGTACATACTGAGAAACGGAGACTCACCATCGGAGACGACTCTGGCTCTTTATCCTTCCGTTTCCTTGAGGTGGTCATCGCTGAGTTCGATGCCCATGCTACCGTCGTTGATGCCGACGCAGCCAACACCGAAGCTGTGGATAGAGAAGTTCCATACGGGGCAAACGCGGACGCGCAGCGGCTCCAGCGCCTGATCCAAACTCCAATAGAGACGGCGAAGCAGGGGGTACCGCGGCCGACCGCTGAATCCCGTCGGAGGCCCGTGCGGGTGGGAACTCGACGCAACGTCGTCCCCAGCCCCGGGCCCTAACGGAGACAGCGAAACAGGGGCATACCGCGTGGACCGATGAATCCGGCGGGGGGCCATGCGGCTGGGAACCCGACGCGGCGTCGGACCCAGCCCCGAGCCCCAACGGAGACGACGAAGCAGGGGCGTACCACGGCGGTCCGATGAATCCCGGCGGGGGGCTGTGCGGTTGGGAACTCGAGGTACCACCGGTCTGGATCCCAGATCCGCATCCTAACGAAGACGGCGGAACAGATGTGAGGTGCGGCCCACCGCTGATTCCTGGCAAAGGGCTATGCGGCTGGGAGCCCGAAAGGCGCCGCCATCACGGGCCCTCGAATGGCGCATCCACTTCGGGGACCGTACATGCCACGCTTCATCATCTCGCCTCCAGCTGCGGCGTGGCTAGACGGTGCCGCGGCCCGAGCATCGAGAACGTTCGTCGCGCAACGGGCGACGGCCGATTGATCGAATGAAGGCGCGTGGGGTTAACGGCCGAGGCGCCGTTGGGAGCTAGCCCCGCCGGGGACCCGTCGTCGACGCGCGCAGCCATCGGGGATGGTCGGGAGGACGCCATAGTGCCACGATCTACGCGTGGCGGAGCCAGAGGAGACGGCGTGCCGGCCATCGGCTCGTCAGTCCCGGTCGGACGGCTCGCTAGGAATCGAGAGGTCCAGTTGGGCATTGACAGGATGGAACGAGAGAAGAAGTGAAGGGGCCGGCAAAATCGATATATCTCCCGCTGCATGGATTGGTGCAACTGACCGACGGTTTTGCCATGCATCGCGATTGACAGGGCCTCTTTCGCCGCAACACCCAACCCACGCCCTTGGATTGGCCCAGCCCAACGGTGCTTCAAGGCACACCCAGCCTGGCCCAAATTCACGTACAGTCTACCGAACACCTTGCATACTCGGTTAGCGGCCAGCTTGGTACACGGACGCCGACTAATAGAGACAGACAAAGAAAGATCGGCGCCTATCTTGCATTCGCACCACCGGGCGGTAAAAGCACGCACACGACGCGTAACCAATGCGGCACTCTTCCTGACACGGCGCACGCCAACCCAACATGTGCCGCCCGTGCGTACGATGCTTAAGATGCAAAAGAGCAGGCGTAAAGAACACCGACACACCAAAGCCGGAGGCATCGACAGCAGGGAGACATGGCAGAACCCAGGGGACGCTACAAGATGCAAGTCCCTGGCCGTGGAGGGACGCACGAGGCACGAGGCATCCGCATCAGAAAGTCGCAACCTGAAACCAGAGGGGCGTCAAAGAACGAAAGAGCAAAACAAGCGGGATACACAAATGGTTCACGCCCGCACGAAGCGTCCGCCTTGAAAAGCACAAGGCGGGAGCCCCCAGCAGGCGTAAGACACGAGACAGTGAACACCACCGCTGCGGAGTCGCACGACGGAAGACAAGGAAGGGTCGCAAAAAGAACGGTGGCAGTAAGCGCGCAACCCGCAGCCGGGGTTGCCAGGAAAACGGGAGGAGCGAACCGGTAGTGGCACGACACGGGAACCGCGGGGCCGCCTTGACGCGAGAAGCGTCATTGGCATGCTTAGTTGCTAGATGTACCACGACGATCATGGCTTTGACGAAAGGACCAATTGTTCAAGACATTGGATGGCCGCCCCGTCTCACTTTCCGAGCACGAAACAAAGACGGCGAGCACCGAAAAACAAAGACGGATATACCAGTTTCATAATAGTTGAGACATGGCTTACAAGACAGGAGATCCTCAATCGCTGTCCACCGGGACAGGCACCACTGGCACACGATTAAGATCCTCGGACAAACCGTTCGGCAGCTACGCGAAAACCGAAACACTAAACAGCAGCCCTTACGTCTCGGTTAGGTGTAAATGAAACGTGTACAACCAAAACCGCTCGATGCTTCCATAATCAGGGGCAAATACACAACAAACAACAAGATAAAGCCAGACGTTCCATCTTCCTCAAACTTGGCCCTTAACATAGGCTTACGATAATAGTGCAACTACAGCTTTCGGTTTCTCGAGGGATCCAATCTCTGCTCGGTGGACGTGCACCGCCTTTTACACCGGGCACGTTGCCGGCGCCTCTTTCCTGACGAATGCGAAGGAAAAGGATCGCTGATCAGCCAGACTATAGTGGACCTGTCTCGGACATAGTAGCCGTGCTCGGGCCAAAAATCAGAGTCGTACTCCTGATCGTACGGATCAGGAGGGAGGTCACACCGAGGCAGCCGTGGCAAGATAGTAAACGTAGGCCGACGGTTGACATGAGGGACGTCGGCGGAGATACGGGCGGCAGCTCCTTGGAGACAGTTGTCTCCGTAAGCGGAGCCGACTCTCCGGAGACGACCGGCGTCGGTGGCAGCCGCTCCTCCTCCGCGGCATGCCTTGTTGGGTCGAGGCAGAGCGAGTGAAGCCTAGTCCCGATAGAACCCGTGCCTTCACGGAGAGGGCCAAGGACATCGAAACGGGCGCCGTCGATTTCAGCAGCATCTGCTTGTTCCATAAATCGTCCCTGTGGGACGCCATCGTTCTCCCTTTCGCGGTTCCTTTCGTCGCCGTGCGGGTCCCTCTTCTCCCGAGGAAGAAGCTGGTGCAAAAACGGGATGGCACCTGTTCTTCCCCCAGGCCCGACCAACCTGTCCGCGGAGACGCGGTCGCACCGTCGTGCCTCGTTGGCCATAGAAAACTGTGCCATGGAGTTCCCTTCCTTTGCCGCGTCTAGGCCCTCGTGCAATGCGCGATGATGTCGGCGGTGATATTGTTCGATCTTGCGTAAACGAAGGCGATCCTCGGTCACCGGCCTTGCTCCTACAACAGCGCAATAGTGCTATTAGATTCGACGAGAGAACCAGACGATACAACACACACCTGCACAGTCTAGAAGTCCGCCAGGGGCAGACCCCCCAGTCTCCATTTATAGCAGAGACCGACTCACCTCGAGGTGAACGACGAAGGCCTCCTTTGTGCGGTGAGCGACGTAGCCGCCGGCGAGAGAACGAGGGACACAGACCGGAGCTGTTCAGCGATTGGCGGTAGATGGCAGCAAGTGGAACTAAAAATCTAACGAAGCGCAAAGGAAGGAACACAAAATCGAGAAGCCCGAGAGGCCTCGTACTGGATGGGCGCGGGGAAATAAATAGGCAGTACCATTAATTTCTGGTACACACGTGGCTGGATGGATTTAGAAATCCGGTTCAACAGGAATGCCCGCATGGCCTAGAAAGATAAGAACCGAACCACATGACCGTTGCCGCATGTCCGCAGTCACTGCTGGCAACCTAACCACGAGGCAGCAACGTATTGCACACTTCAGCCACAACGAGTCGGTTCCCCCGCACACTGGATAACCCGCTGCAGCCTCGACCCTCCCCTCATGATACAAACCACGGACAACGTGAAAATCGGGCGGCGTCGCAGTGGTGGCTGACCAGCGCGCGCTTCAGGAAAAGTCAATGAACCATATGTCGACTACTCTAGGTGAACAATAAGCTACCTGCAGTTTTACTCATACGAAGTAACACGCGTGCAGCCTATATTTTTCATCGAAAGCAAGTGGTCATCTACCCTCGATCCGCTCCAACGCTTGCAGGCTAATACGCTGCTCACCTGACAAGACTGCAGCTTGAACGACTGCCGATAAAACAAGGCTGACAGCAGGCATACAAAGCCATCACAAGTACCGAAAATCAAGGGCATAGATAGCTCGCCCGCAGCCGAAACACGACGCTCATGACAGACAAACCGGAAAAACTACAGACCACACAGTACTGCAGCCCATAACGGCAGACCACAACGCCACAACCTATTACAGCAAATTCCTTTCCGTAGCGCGATTCGCCAACAAGATATTCAGAAAATTAAAATAGCAGCGAAACTCATAGCCACTAATAGATCCTCCGAGCCAGGAAGACACAAACGGACCATCGTCCCATCTACAACGGACTCACAGTGACTTCCTCGTCACCACGACTTTCTCTATGATTCTGGATACCTGCTGAGCCACTCGCTGATGCTCGTTCTTCGGGACGCCGGCCCTCACGTACTCCGTGCCCTGAACGTCGGGAAGCACACGTCCGGATTGTATATAACCAAAGGAACCACGCTGTGTTTCTCACCAAAAGTGCTCCTCAAATCGAAGACCGCTCTCCCTAACTCGCACCTTAGACCGAAAGCTCTATGCCGCAGCACCTCATTGGTCCTCTCCTGCCCACAACAACGGCCTCGAGAGCTTCACAGTCCTGCTGGCAAACATGTGCACAGCCACGCGCCGCCACCAACGATTTATGTAAGTAATCCAGCGCAAGCATCGCTCCAACCCTGGTGCAAACCATTGGTAACAAAAAAAGCGACACCACCGGCAGCACAGGAAATAGCATAACGCGGTACCACACAGGCGATCACGTAACTAGACAGTGCCAAGGCAACTCATACAAAGAATCCAAACAAGACGAACCTATGACAGGGTACGAAGACACGGACGAACAACTGAAAACAAACAGCTAAATACTTAAATGAAGCGCCGCATGCCGTCGACCCTTGCGCGCCGCCCTCGCTTCTCTTCTCGAACTCGCACCCTTCCGACACAGTGTCCTCATCGTTATCATCCTCTTCTCATGAATCCGACGGCTCGCCAGCCGGCGCTACCGGTACCTCGTATTCTTTGTAATACACCGAGGTATTGACCATGGAGGCGACACGAGTAGCATAACCCGACACGGAAGCAAGAACCTTCCTTGGATCTATTTCAGTGCCATCGTCATAAGTCTTCGGCATGGCTTTAGTCACGCGCCAAAGGCAAGTCTCCGATGATGGGCCACCACAAGACCAAGCGCCGTCTTTGCGCCCCCCCCCCCCCCCCCCTTGCCGCTGACCGAAGGATATCATCATGCCTAATAGTAGCCACCCTCATTAGATCATGCAACGCAGCGAACACCACCGGCCACTGGACTTGGAAGCGAAGCAACGGCTATCAAACTCCTGCCCAGCACAAACAGTCCGGCCGATAATGGTACCGACATGCGCAATGCGGACGAGACGAGGAGACGAATCATCAGCATCACCATACCACAGGCACTGCAAAATCAAACAATTAGTGCCCAGACACACCCGGCGGTGCAGCGCGTCGGAAGCAAAACAACTCACCAAGAATCTCGTCGTGGATAGCCCGCGCCTCGTCCAAGTGGGCCGTGAGAGCATCCCTTGCCAACCTAGCCGCATCGCGATCAGCGGCATGCCGACCACGGAGATCTTCCAACTCAGCTTGTAGCCGGGCCAGCTCTACGCTGCTAGCGAATCCCTCGCAGCTAAATCTTCGGCGTGCCGCTCGGCCATACGGTTCAGCTCTGTGTCGTGAGCAAGCTGCCTTGCAGCCAAATCTCCGGTATGGCGCTCTTCCAGTTCCCGAACCTGGCTGGCCAAACCGGAACACTCGTCGCGTAGAGTTTGCACCTTGTCGGAATCACCAAGCACGGCTCTCGCAGGTGTCGTCATTTCTGCAGAAACAAACAGCGCGCGTGAGCGAAAAAAGGAAGGCCAAACGGAACTAAACGCACGGAGAACCGAGATAACAACCCTCCTCCCTCCTGCGAGACACTTCCAGGCCAGTAACAAGGGCGTCCTTCTTTTTCAAGGATTTCTTGAGGTCGTGCCTGTCCCTGTTTTTCGCGGCAAGAGCACACTGAAGCCTAGAATTTGCAGCGAGACAGTCCTGAAACAAAACACATCGCCAGCATGGTCACACCATCGTCGAACAACAGCAAAGCGAGAAACATGCATCCACCACATAAATGGAGGCCAAAAAATAAATCAAAGCGGCAAATAAACCTACTGTCGGGGGAATAATTAACCCGCACTTATTCAAGGCCAAAGAATGGCGACTTAACCTTCATGATCACCTATTATTGGGCCATGTGAAGATGGGCCGACCAAAGATCGCGGCCTACCAAAGGAAGGCTCCAGAAGGTCGGTGATAACTTGCCTTGGAAGATAAGAAAGCAATCGGCTTCGTGTAGAACTCTTGTAACCTGACGAGCCTCTGTGTATATAAGGGGGACTCGTAGGATTAAGAGGGGGTCGAGCTATCAAGCCTTAAAACCCTAGTTCATACGGCGAGTACCAGATCGGATCGCCTCCATTGTAACACACATATATCATATCAATACCAATCTAGGGAGGCAGGAAGTATGTCTTTACCTCACTTTGAGGGGCCGAACCTGGGTAAATCTGTTTTCATCTTTGTTCCTGCGATCCCAAGCTCGGAGACGATTGACTCACGTAATCCCACACCTTACGAAGTCATCCATGACATCTGACGTGACAAACCCACGACAGTTGCGCCCACCGTGGGCCTGCGGTCAAGAGCGTCACGTTCCGCGCAGGATCGATGAAAGGAGCTGAAGATCTCGCTGTCAGCCGCATCATCGCGGTCGACGGCGCCCCCCTCACTGACGATTCAAGCTGGGGGCCGGAAGCCGATCACCTGGAAAACGGCCGAGTCATCCCGTTTGGATCTATCAACATCATCGTCGGTTTCATCGGTGGCAGATCTGTTAGTTCAGTCCAAGAAGGCGACTCAACAGAAGAAGTCGCCGACGGAGAAGGAGAGTCCGTGGAAAGTATGGACTCGCAAGAGTTTGGGTCCATCATACCTGCCCTTGAAGAAAGCTACTGGGACTACGCACCGGAAATCACCTCAGCGTCAGATCAAGAGGCGCTGCCAATCAGGATCTACAAGGCTGAAGGCGCAGGAACGTCGGGAACAGCGGGAGAAGAAGAAAGAGTCACACCACCCAGCAACCCGCTGCTTGTCCCAGTGTCGGCCACAAACGCTGCCGTTCGTGCAACAGAAATTGAGGCCGCAAGGGCCGAGCTCCTGTACGAGGTTCGGAGGATGGAAGAAGAGCGCTACAGGCTCGAACGGGTGAACCAAGGAATCCAACAGGAGCGGCAAAGGATAGCCGCGCTTGCCGCGAATCAAAGACAAGTTGACTCGCAGGCACAGGCACGGGCGACTCAGCCAACGGTAGAGTTCCCACCCACTCCAGCTGCAGGAGCTGGAGCCCAACCAGTCGCAAGAATTTTGGAACCAACAACTATCCAGGAAGCCCAGCAACAACCAAGGAGGTTTCACACCCCGCAAGGCCACTACCAAAGCCCCGTCGACAACATGTATGCTGCGGCTAATATCTTGACACAGATGGTACCAACAGGCGACGATCCAATCAACGCTGAAGCACGGCGTGCGATACAGTTGTTAAGCACTGCCGTCTTACAGCAAGCTAACAGAACAGAGGCCGAAGAGCCGCTGCCTACCGTGCCGGCCGGCCACAGAATTGCAGCGGAAAGAAGTGTCCAGAGCAGGCCACCGGAGGACATACCAAGAGTCGCGCAGAGGCAGCAGGAACAAGCCGCAGAAGCACAGGCTATCATGCCAACGATGCAGACGCGGCTCGTGGAAGTTAACAACCCTACGGGCACATCCACAGTTTTGTCCTCTGCGACTCAAGGGTCCGGCATGTTTCACCGAGAAGATCAGATCGGAACCTTTCCCTGAAGATTTCAAAGGACCACGCAAGGTAGCAAACTACAACGCCAGCATGGATCCTACCACCTGGCTAAACAACTATGAGATGGGGATGAGTATTTTAAATGCTTCAGAAGAGATATGCGCAAGGTACCTCAATATGATGCTGGAGGGCGCGGCTCACATATGGCTACAAAACCTACCCCCCAACTCCATAAATACCTGGGAAGAACTGAAAGATGCTTCATCAAAAACTTCCAAGGAACCTGCAAGCGACTCTGCAATATTGAAGATCTAGAGCGTTGTGTTCAGAGGGAAGGCGAATCAAGTCGCCATTGGATGAGAAGGGTGGCAGAAATAATACACTCTTCAGACAACATACCTCCAAGTTCGGCCGTCCTGGTTATGGAAAAAAACTGCAAGTTTGAGCCACTGGTCCACAAATTGGGTCGCATGAAGGATAAAGTTAAGAGCCTTAGCGAAGTAATGGCCGCAGCTAACAAATATGCCGGCTCAGACAAGACCAGAGACGTGTCAGATGGAGAAGAGGAAAGGTCGCTGTCGAAGGAAAGAAAAAATCAGCAAACCTCAACAGCAACAAGCCAGTCATAACAATGCGAATCAAAATAAGCGCAAGTTGAAGAAGCAAACTCTGGACTTGTCGCCAATACACGTGGAGGCTTCAAGGCCAACGAGGAAGAGGCCGAGGAAACGGCCCTCGTTCAATCAATATGGAAGAAGTTTTTAGTCGGCCCTGCGATCTTCACACAGGAGGTGATGGACGACCAGCAGACCATACCAAGGCGCAGTGCAACTATTACAAGAGATGGAAAGAAGAAAGCCAACACAACAGGGGAAGCAACACATGAAGGAAACCCTGGTGCGGCTCATGGTTCAGGCGCTGGGCAGCACAATGCAGTAATCCCAAGCAAGTGGGGCAGTACCACACAATAGTTATCAACACCTCCAAGAGGGAAGAGAAATTAAGTCGCAGAAGCCAGCAAGTGAACGCCGTGACACCAGTGACCCCCAATTGGCTAAAGTGGTCAGAACATGCAGTACTTGGAGTCGCAACGATCACCCGCCACAAGTGCGAGAACCAGGGAAGTGGCACTAGTTGTGGCACCCTATGTAGCAGGATACAAGCTAACCAAAGTGCTCATGGACGGAGGAAGCAGCATAAATCATGTACTATGACACGTTCAAGCGCTTGGGGCTCATGGATTCCAGCCTGCAACACACGACGACCGTTTTCATGGCATCGTCCCAGGAAAGTCAGCACAGCCAGTGGGAAAGATAACCCTGGGAGTAACCTTTGGGACGGAAGAAAACTTCAGAAGCGAGTTCATATGCTTCGAAGTGGTAAAATTCCAAGCCCGTATCACGCTCTGTTCGGACGAACGCCTTCGCCAAGTTTATGGCCAGGCCATGCTACGTTTACCTACAGTGAAGATACCAGGACCAAGAGGGGTCATCACGTGCACGGCGATAGAGAAAAAGCAATAGAGTGCGAGGAAGGAGATGCGCCTTCGCAGAATCAGCTTGTGCCGCTGAAGAGCTAAAGAGTTATAAGTCGCAGGTGGATCCCAATGATATGAGCGTAGTTACCACGCCATCTGCCGAACCACCAATGAAATTCAAAGCGGCCCAAGACACCAAGCAGATAGACCTTGTTCCTGGCGACTCATCCAAGCAGGCGAGCATCGGAGCACACATGGAAAAAGAACAGGAGCGGCCCTCATCGCTTTCCTTCAGGAAAACAAGGACATCTTCGCATGGAAACCATCAGATATGCCAGGGGTACCAAGGGAATTGGCAGAACACAGCCTTAACGTGAACCCTTGGCCAAGCCAGTAAAGCAACCACTGCGGCGTTTCCATGACGACAGGAGAAAAGCGATAGGGGAAGAAATAGCTCGCCTATTGGCCGCAGGATTCATCACAGAAGTATATCACCCGGAGTGGGTGGCAAACCCAGTCCTAGTTATGAAAAAGAACGGCACATGGCGAATGTGCATTGATACACCAGTCTCAACAAAGCCTGTCCGAAGGACCCATTTGCCTTGCCAAGGATTGACCAAGTGATTGATTCAACGGCCGGATGCGAGTTGTTATGCTTTCTAGACGCCTATTCAGGCTACCATCAAATCAAGATGAAGAAGGAGGACAGGAAAAGACATCCTTCATCACACCCTTTGGGGCCTTTTGCTATGTAAGCATGCCCTTTGGATTGAAGAACGCAGGTGCGACTTACCAGAGGTGCATTCAAAGTTGCTTGCATGAGCAGATAGGTCGCAACGTTCACGCCTATGTGGACGATATGTGTTAAATCGCAAGTAGGCCAGGATCTCATCAGTGACTTGGAAGAAACTTTCACAAATCTCAGAAGATATAACATGAAGCTCAACCCGACGAAGTGCGTCTTTGGAGTACCAGCGGGGAAGCTATTGGGGTTCATAGTGTCAGAAAGAGGCATTGAAGCCAACCCTGACAAGATAAAGGCTGTAATGGACCTCCAAAAACCAGAAAAGATCAAGGATGTACAGCGACTTACCGGTTGCGTCGCGGCGTTAAGTCGCTTTATATCAAGACTGGGAGAAAAAGCCCTGCCTTTATACAGATTGCTGAAAAAGTCAGATACCTTCGTTTGGGACTCAGAAGCCGACGAAGCTTTAACAGCCCTGAAGATCAGTTGACAAATGCTCCAGTTCTGGCGCTCCAAAGGATAAAGAGCCCATGCTGTTATACATAGCTGCAAACTCTCGTGCTGTAAGCGCCGTGATGGTTGTAGAGAGACAAGAGCCAGGAAAGGAGTACCCAGTCCAAAGGCCAGTATACTACGTGAAGTGCTCACGGCTTCAAAGCAGCGTTACCCTCAGTGGCAGAAGCTAGTGTTTGGAGTGTTCATGGCGAGTCGCAAGCTGAAGCACTACTTCCAGGAACACCCAATAACTGTGGTCAGCTCGGACACTGGCAGACATCATCCGCAATCGAGAAGCAACAGGAAGAGTAGCCAAGTGGGCGATCGAGTTGGGTCCACACCATATAAGTTACGAGCCGCGCACATCAATTAAGTCGCAAGCTCTCGCAGATTTCATCAATGATTGGACAGAAATTCAAGTCGCTCCCACCATGGCAGAAACAAAATACTGGACCATGCACTTCGATGGGTCAAGACAGCTACAAGGCTCGGGGGCTGGAGTTGTACTAACTTCCCCCAAGGGAGACAAGCTAAGATACGTGCTCCAAATACACTTCAATTGCACAAACAATGTGGAGATATGAGGCATTGCTTCACGGACTCCGTATAGCAAAGGAGATGAATGTCAGTCGCATACGTTGCTTTGGAGACTCAGATTTGGTAGCTCAACAAGTTTCTGGAACATGGGACAGTAAGGATGCAAACATGGCTGCATACAGAAGAGAGGTGGACAGAATTGCTGGACACTTCACTGGCTTCCAAGTTGAACATATTGATCGAAGACAAAATGAAGCAGCAGATGCCTTGTCTCGGCTTGGATCCAATAGACAATCAGTCCCGCCCAATGTTTTCTTGGATGAGTTGCATAACCCATCAGTTAAGCCTCCAGCAGAGATTGACATCGCAGAGCCAGATGACGATTCAACTTTAGTCGCAGCCCTGCATGAACAGCCAGATGGACAGAGCCATACATGGCATATTTAAGTCGCGGAGTGCTACCAGAATGAAGGTAGAGGCGCGCAAAATAACACGGCGATCCAAGGCCTACACAATAATAAACAATGAGCTATACAAGCGCAGCGTTCGGGACATTCCAAAGATGCGTATCACCAGAAGAAGGACGAAAAATCTTGCACGAAATTCACGCAGGCGATTGTGGCCATCATGCTTCGTCAAGATCTTTGGTGGCAAAGGCGTTCAGACATGGTTTCTTCTGGTTAACGGCGCTAGCAGACGCTGAGCAGATTGTCAGAGTGTGCGATGGATGCCAAAGATATGCCAGGCAAGATCATATGCCAGCTCAAGCACTTCGTACAATACCCATCACATGGCCTTTCGCCGTATGGGGTTTTGACATGGTAGGGCCCTTCAGACGGTCCCAACGGGAAAAACTCACCTCCTGGTCGTGGTGGACAAATTCACAAAGTGGATAGAAGCAGAACCCGTGGGAGATTGTGAAGCTGAAACAGCAGTCAAGTTCTTGAAGAAGGTCATATTCCGCTTTGGATATCCCCATAGTATCATTACAGACAACGGAGCAACACCTCTGAAGGAGCTACACAAATATTTTGTGCAAACAATGGGATAAGGCTGGACCTCACGTCAGTATCACATCCGCAGAGCAATGGACAAGCTGAGCGAGCTAACCAGGAAATTTCCATGGAATTAAGCCGCGCCTTATTGAAAAGGTTGAAGCATCTCCAGGATGTTGGGTGGAGGAACTGCCAGCCGTGCTATGGAGCTTAAGAACAACCCCTAACAGATCCACAGGATTTACACCATATTTTATGGTCTATGGAGCAGAAGCGTTATGCCCAGCGATATCATACATGATTCACCAAGAGTTGCGGCCTATGTCGAAGCAGATAATGAAGCAGCTCGGCAGGATTCTGTGGACACATTAGAAGAGGTCAGAGAGGCAGCATCAAGGTCAGCGGTATATCAGCAAGACTTGCGACGCTATCATGCCAGACGCATCAGAACCCGCACCTTTCAAGAAGGAGACCTAGTGCTGCGACTCAAGCAAGACCACAAGGGAATGCACAAGCTATCCTCCCATGGGAAGGACCCTACATCATCAGCAAAAAACTAAACAATGGATCATACTATCTGCTGGATGTGAGGGAAGAAAGCAGTGATCGCCATGATTTCGAGGATCGTCTAGAAGCGCCTCGCCCTTGGAACGTCGCGCAACTGCGACCTTACTACACATAAAAAAGCTAATCAGAGCTAAGTTTCATCTTTTCCAGCTGCCTATAGCTGAGTATCATCCTAGCCACTAAGGGCTCCTGCTTCAAAATTGGTCGCCACCTAGGCGCGACCTGCAACACCTGTATCAGAAATCGGCCGCCACCTAGGCGCGGCCGTACCTTATGTATCAAAATCGGCCGCCACCTAGGCGCGGCCGTATGTCTCAAACTGGGATCGCCGCCTACGAGCGACCCAACCCTATGTATAACACTCGGTTGCCACCAAGGCGCGACCTTATGTGTCATCATAAACAAAGCTTATAGCTATATATCATTTGTTTCTTGGGGGCTTTGTACCCTGAAACAGCCAACCTACTGGCAACTATCAAACTTACCTTAAGTCGGATTGCAACTTGCATTATGCGTCCAAAGTACTGGGGTGTGGCGTCAATCGAGCTTGATTGCCTATCATGGCCGCTCTCGACCCTGAACACACATGTTCCTAGGAAATACTGAGTCGCGCGAGTGCCCACTTAATTGAGATGATTATCAAGTTACATCAGCTCAATCCTTGGGGGCTACAACGTATTATCATCAAAAATTTGAAGATTGGTCATCATCAAGTGCTGAAGCTATCATGCTACCTTGACAAAGTAAAAGCTCACGAAGCCAGATGCATCTTCCAGGCCGCTCCAAAAAAGTGCGAGTAAAAGCCAATCCAACGTGATCATGAGTCGCAAAGCAAGGAAGTGCAAGCCAGAAAGGAAGAAAGTGCAGCCTAAACGTTCAAGGAACTCTTCAAGATCAAGAGAACATATCAAGATATCCTAAATTTCAGCCTACACTTGGGGGCTAATGTCGGGGGAATAATTAACCCGCGACTTATTCAAGGCCAAAGAATGGCGACTTAACCTTCATGATCACCTATTATTGAGCCATGTGAAGATGGGCCGACCAAAGATCGCGGCCTACCAAAGGAAGGCTCCAGAAGGTCGGTGATAACTTGCCTTGGAAGATAAGAAAGCAATCGGCTTCGTGTAGAACTCTTGTAAACTGACGAGCCTCTGTGTATATAAGGGGGACTCGTAGGATTTAGAGGGGTCGAGCTATCAAGCCTAAACCCTAGTTCATACGGCGAGTACCAGATCGGATCGCCTCCATTGTAACACCACATATATCATATCAATACCAATCTAGGGGAGGCAGGAAGTAGGTCTTTACCTCACTTTGAGGGCAGAACCTGGGTAAATCTGTGTTCATCTTTGTTCCTCGCGATCCAACCTCAGAGACGATTGACTCGCGTAATCCCACACCATTACGAAGTCATCCATGACATCTGACGTGACAAACCCACGACACCTACGCTCAGCTGTCTCTGGCAAACCTCGTAACAGCTGCTCGCGTGGGACGCGTAAGAGCTTGTACCATCGTACATCGTCCCTATTATCCGCATAATGTCCTGAACCCCCCCCCCCCCCCCGTGGCAAGCACACCGCACGCGAATGACAGCTTACGGGCGCCTTCGCCGCGACAGCCAAACCTCTCCCTGCCAGTTGCCTCGATCTACCAACACGAACAGGCGAAGGCTCAGCCAAGCTCACGGGAGCGCCAACAAACCCCGTAAACGCCGACTCCAGCACTGCCTCCACCAGCGTAACATCACGAGCCCCGGACGACGAACCGCGTAAAACAGGAGCACCAGCGCCAGGACCCGGCGAAAACCCACGAGGGCGTATCTTTACCTATGCTCTGCCACCTTCGACCTGCACACCCTAACAATCAACCATGCTAGACGGACAACACCTACAAAACCACACCACAACCTCAGACGCAACGAGGAAGAAAATACCTCTTCTGAGGAAGCGAAATCCCAGTGCTGTCGCTTCCGCCACCCAGATAGGCGCCGCCTCTCCCGCTCACGCCACCAGCAACCACGGACAAATTCGTAAGCTTTGCCTTTCGCTTCCTGCTGTCAATCATCACCTGCTCCGATATGGAGCAATCGGGAGCCAGCTCCTCGTCCGCCAAATCCCGCAGCTGCACGAAACAAAACGAAGCAAGCCACGTTCATCGTTACACGCCAAGAGAGAGAGAGAATAAACACCGTACGCCCGACTAACCCGAGGAGGAGGAAAGTCATAGGTATACATGGGAACGGCTTCGACACGCCTGTCTTGGACGCCGACGAGACCCGCAAGCCGCACGGCGATGTCCTGGCCAGAAAGCGCCTTTGCGCCCACTCGAAGGGGATCGTCGGCACCAGCCGTGTAGTCACACATCCGACGCGCACAATACCACGAAGTACATGCGATGCCAGAATTACCCGTTCGTCTCCGGCAGGGCTGGGGATGACGTCTCCTTTGGCAGCACGCCAGAAGCAAACACTCTCTCCACCGCAACCCCCTCCTCCTCCAAACTTCGAAGGTACGTCGTCGTGACGCGCGACGGAGTCCAATATGTAGACTCGCCGGCGCACACCTCACGGGACGACGAGGCATCCACCAGCCACGCCCATCGGGGCGGCGATCGATGGACCTGCCACCGACACCGCCAGCGGAAACGAAGCCGTGGATACGGGCACGCCCACGGAAGCGACGAAGCGGCCGCAGGCCCCGAAGGACCGGGCGCCGGCCCCCCCATCACCACCCTCGTCGCATCCGCATCAACTCTTTCCGTCGGTCCTTGGCCCAGAGTGACCATCGGAATCCGGTTACCCGTGGCCGTTAGGCCCAAGAACAATAGGAAAAAAATGGAAGGTTCGCCGGGAAGATTCGCCCGGCGAACACGAAGAAGCGAGATCGTGACAATGGGAGTGATGGGCACTTCTCACAACCGACGAAGCCACCGTCCGCAGGAAAACAATCCCGTAAGCCGTGCAGATATAAAGACGCCCACGCAACCGGCGGCACGCATCCTCCACCGTGGCGCGCGACGTACGTGAAATACAGCAACGGCCCAATAAACGCGATGGCACGGGTCCTCGGAGTTCGCACAAAAAAGACAATCCAATGACGACGTTGCCCCACGTTGCCCGACATGGGACACGTCGACGAAAATCCGGGAAGGGATAAATCAAACGGCCCACACGCCGGCAACACTACAGCGGACCACGCGCCGCCAACAGTCTCCAACCGCACCCCTACCGATGTCGCCTCGAGCATCCAGATTCGCCGCCTCCCCCACACAACACCGGACAACCTTGACCGCCACCTCTCGTGGCGCAGACTCGTTTAACACGTAAAACCGCCCCAACCCCCTTCCCCACGGCTCATACTCGGGCACCGCTGGACATCGCTCCCGCGTCCCATCGATGACGCCTCCATCGCCGCAAACAACCGCCTCCACCAACGCCACGCGGGAGAACATAGAACACCGCCTCTCCCCAAATCCAACGGCGGAAAAACCCTGCCAAAAACCACAAGACAGCATCCGCGCAACAAGGCGCGAGCACAACAAACCTAAACACATGAAACGAGACAAAAGCTACACAGTAACCGATACTAAGATACATCCACTGAGTAGAGATGTTTGTAGAAGACACATAATACCTGCCCAAGAAAAGAATCGGCTAATCAGCCCCAGCCGGACGGCCTGATGGGAAGCGGGAGGAACAGTTAGGCACCGACAGGCACGACTTACACATATATAACAAAAAGACATCTGACATCACCCAATGGATGATCTTTTAGTACCAATAATCATGCAAAGACAATTTTCTTTCTCCACGATAACTGATACTAAGAGACATCCACTGAGTATAGATGTCTGTAGAAGACTCATAATACCTGCCCAACAAAAGGATCGGCTAACCGGTCCCAGCCGGACGGCCTGATGGGAAGCGGAGGAACAGTTGGGCACCGACAGGCACGAGTTACACATATATATATATAAAAGACATCTAACATCACCCAATGGATGATCTTCTAGCGCCAATAATAATGCAAAGACAATTTTCTTTCTCCACGATAACTGATACTAAGAGACATCCACTGAGTAGAGATGTTTGCAGAAGACCCATAATACTTTCCCAAGAAAAGGATGAAGTGGCGGAGAAAGCCCCCTCCCAAATGGCTAGCAAAAAGAACGCACTCGTCGTGGCGAGGGAGCGGTGCCTCCTCCGCAATGGGAACCCGCCAGGAACAGTGCTGAGCACCGGGAGTAAACCCAACGGATGCCAACCGATCCAGGTCCCCGGTCGACCAAGCAGAGACAACGCCGGCGCCGCGGCACCCACCGCCGGAAGAACCTCCTGCGCCCAACACAAGAACAAGCAAAGGCAACGGCAGCGCGTCCACACGCACGGCCGGAGTAACCTCCAGCGCCCAAAACAGGCGCACGCCCTAATGTCGCCCCATCTCCTACGCACCACGAAACAGGACCAAGAGAAACCACCGGAAATACCGCCCCGACGAGTATACTTTAACACCTCCCCGAGCCATTGCTGATCTACACCAAAACGAGATGTCAATAAAACACCGTTTGCCGGCGCCTCACGAGAACAACACCATCTTCACCACCGCAAAACCGATAGCACGTAACATCGACTACTCCCCACCGGGCAAGCGAGCGGCGCAGATGGACAGACCACCCACGTCAGAGCCGCGCAAGAAATACGAAGAAAGCAGGCCAACGAGCAAACGAAACAGCGACGACGAGCCGAATGGACCACACCAACCAAACAGTGGAATAGATCAAGCAAACACGCCTCGAAACACCAGCGGAACCAGAACGCGCAGGAAATCAAAAGCAAAACAAAGGTCAAAATCACGCAAGACCGGTAAATGCGAAAAACCAACCAAAAAGGTAAACTCCACTGCAATACGCAGCAGGCGAGCAAGCAGCCCCAGCAAAACCAAACGTAGTCCACTCCAGCCACCGCCGGCGGCAAGCAGCAGCAAGATGTGCCGACGGCGGCGTCGGGCAGCCAACCGAATTAGAGAGCACAACGGGTCAGAGCAACACGACATGGGACGAAACCAAACATCCAAGCAAACCAACTACAAGGCAAACCAAGTAAGGAGGAGAACGAAAGGGACGCGGTATATATAAAAAAGAAGACGAAACGGGCCAAGTAAAGAGAAGAGAATGATAAAGACATGAAACAGCGCCAGCCTCGGACACACGCGGCGAACCGCACGGGGATCACATGCGCCCAAAGGCCCTACAAACAAACAAACAAGGCGGAAAAAACAAGCCGCGTCAACCAAGGCAGCGCATGAAGGCAGACGCAGATGGAGCACGAGAAGAAGTACTACAAACAAGGTGGGGAAAACAAGCCGCGCCGACCAAGGCAGCGCATGGAGCGCACGAAGGCAGACGCAGGCGGAGCACCAGCAGAAATACTACAAACAAGGCGGGGAAAACAAGCCGCGCCAACCAAGGCAGCGCATAAAGGCAGACACAGACGGAGCACGAGCAGAAATACACGCGCGAAGTGAACAAACGGTTTTCACCTAACAAAAAAGGACGTACACACGTAGGACAACGTACGACCAAAAAGCGGAAGGGAAACAAAGCAGAACCAGACAAGGCCACGTACACAGAAGCCAATCGTGACCCAAAAAGGGCAAGGCGAAAACACGAGACGAGAAACGACAAGAAAAACAAGAACGAACAAGCTAGAAGCAACCGTGAGCGGCATCAACCGGTCACAACTCAAACAACGTGAGAGCAACCAGGAGGAGGAACAGGTAACCAACCGGCTACACCCAGGAACACCGGGCAAACACCGGTCTCCACTGGCACCACCGGCTGGGCTGAAACGTCAAAAGACGAACAGACGCGAACGGAATCAAGGGCAGCAACCGGCAGGAACGGAAGCACGCCCGACAAACGCTAGAAAGCCGACAAAATCTACACAGTAACTCGTCCTCCCAGCCAACTAGAGCACCACACGCCGTCCCACAAGGGCACACGCGTCGCTCGACGGTTAGCTAGGGGCGCGAGGCGCGCAGATCGCCGGAATCCCACGTGTTTTGTTATAGTGTAGTATGTGGAACTTTTGGCGACTTAAACGTACTACTTTAATGCCCAGCTTAACATTATCTTTACTATTAAATGAGAGTCTGCGGTTGGTGATGGTCCGTCGTACATTGGTACGTCAACCCTCCTGGATCGGCAGACGATCGAGTGAATCCTGACCGTCGTCCAGCCGACGTCTGACATTCGCTTGCACGCGCGATTGCGCGAGCACCACATGGTCCAAGCGGCCCAAAACAACACCGCGCCTCGAAGACCTAGACTAGCGAGCGCGTCATCGCCCATCTCGATCAGCCGCCGCCTCCTCCTTCGCTCTCGTCCGTATCCATCGCCTGCCACCTCCAGCGCGCTTGCTTTAATCATGTTGATGGTGGAGAGCACCTACGGCAGCAGATGGAGGCGAAGAAGGATGAAGCCCGATAATTCTCAAGGTCGCCGCCGGCCCGTCGCCATCAATCGTGAAGCCCACTATGTCGCCTTCCAGGATTGGGTCGCCTCCCCTCCAGGACCATGGCGTCTCCCCTTCCAGGTCGCGGATGGTGTCTCCTCTTCCAAGATCCTAGGCAAGTCTCCGATGGAGTCCTAAGAGCGGCGCCGGCTGTTGGGGAGGAGAAGCAGCAAGCAAGCAGTCCCGGTCGCACGTGGTCGTTCTGTGTCATTCAAGTTGACGGAGGCCACCTGGTGGCGCTGCAGCTATGCCGCCGGATCCCAACTTCCTTTGCCCCTGATCGCATAGCGCCGGCGTCCTTGCCCAGAAGCTTCACCGTCAGAAATTGTCCCCTCGGTATTCATCGCCGACGACCGCAGACCGCAGCTCCCCATTGGTGGCGAGAAGTTGAAGCCCATCACTGGCATCTCTCTCCATCTCGAACCCTTCTCTGCTGGGATTTTTTGCAGAGATGCACTGTACTGTTGCCCTCCCCTACAGGCTATAGGCAATCTTTCCAACAGCAGGTTGATGTGCTACTGTTGTCGTTGATGTGCTCCTGGCTGCAAGTGAACCATTGGTGTACATGCATTGCAGATTGTGTATTAACATACGGAGGTGAAAGGGGCTCTGTCAATTGGGCATTGCATTGCGGCTTGGTTTGGTCGCGCTCAACATTGTGTTACATGATCCAACTAATGGAGGCAGCATGAATAGTATGGGAGATTTGGTCAACCAGGAATGCTTGGGAAGTAACAAGTTTGATTATTCAGGTGTCCTCTTAACCTATCAACATCTATGATATTGAAGTAGTGTTAAGCCTTCTGAAATTTTCCTATCAATTTCTATTGCTAACCCATTTTGACTTCACAACATACGGTACAAAGGGAGAAAGGATTCTTGACTGTGTACCAGTCACCTAAAGTGATTAAGTGACCTTGACCATTTTTTCTGTTTAGTTCTCAGTTGTTGTGTTGAAGAAGTCAGTACTGGATGGAGTGGTCTGATGAATTGATTTATGGAATCGTTGAACTCATATATTTTGCAATGAGCTTTCTGCTTCTGTTGTTAAGCTAACTCTCCGTTTGTGACAATGTGGCATTGAAATGGATGTGATAGCCTTGTGCATCTCATTTACAAACATTGTTTGCTTGTATTTCCCTGTTTATATTAGGTATTTGTATTTCACGCAGTAATCTACTAATTGCCTTGTTGCTACTGTTTTTCGGCATATTTGATTGATGGAACACAAGGGTTCAAAAAATATTTCAGCTGTTTAATAGTTTTGGTACTAGAACTGGAGTATAACCTGCAATTCTATTTTTAAAGTATTCCCATGCAACGCCAAAAAGTATTCTTGCAACTTCACAAGTAAGATCTGTTTCAGACTGTTAGTGGAGATGTGCTTCTCTACAGCATGTCATCATTGATGACCTGGGCAAACAAGAACGACCTCCTCTTGGTAACCTCAAATCTCAGAGAGAAACAGCTGGGCAAAGTCAGTGTGTGAATATTCAGATTGTATTTTTTGCCTATAGGTGTTTCGGATGAAAACTTGCTATAAGAGTCGACTAGCTGGTTAGGTTTCACCATGACTGCAACTAGGTCAGAAGGAGGCTTAGCAGTAGGGACCTCAATTGGGTTAAACAGTAAGCTGTAGAAAGCGCTCGGCTATGGAGATTAATGGCGTCGTTGACAAGTATGAAAACATTCGCGGGGAATGCATGGACCTGAGCAATTCGTGACGCGCGTGCAGGTGCTAAACAAATGAATCCATGTATAAATGTATGCATGTGTTTTGTATCTCTTTTCTACTACTAAAACACAGAGAATACGATTACTGATATGAATCCGCCAAATGTGTGTACTATTACTCATATGCATATCTAATTTTCAAAATTTATTTCCATAAATTCTTTTACTTAGATTACAGATATTTTTACTCTGAATTGAGTTCCCACAGTTTCAAGATTTTCTCTTTCTTTCAAGACAAGGAATGCTACAATTTAAATCCATGGATTTTGAAGATGGGTGAAAATCAGTACCACATTTATCTTGAGGAATCACAATCAGGTGCTCAGGTTCACAGTTTGCTTCCCCTTTTAGTTTTAGTCTAAATATGTCCAGTATAACCATCTTTCTTTTTGCTAATTGCAAAACAACCACAATCATCAGAAAAGCATAACTGTGTGTTGAATAGTCCGCATTTTCCATTTAATGAAAATAAATCAACGAAGATGCAAGTTTCTTTAAATCCTGATTTTGACTACTCCTGCAGTTGTATGTTACAAACCTTTTTCTAAACTATATATGTTTGGTATCATCTTGATATCTTCCTATTACTTTTATATGTCTAGCTTGACCTCTAAGTTCAACATGATCATTTAATAGGTACTTATGTACTAATGGATATCGCCACTTGGGATTTCTTATTGAATGCTCTTCATGATGTTTTTTCATGTATTTGACCACAGACAAGTGAATGGGAGCAGGTTTGCATTCGTTACTTAGTTTATGTTTCTTAGTATCTTAAAATAAAATTACTGATGTGAAAGCAGATGTTGAAAAATAAATTGTCACGTATCTAGGAGCGATCTCCCAATTATGGTTTGAACTAGATAGGACGGCTGTTGTCGTTGCGGAAATGCGGGCCTACAGAGGATTTCTCCCAGCCATCTTATTGCCCTCCTCTGATCAGTGCAATGCTAAGAATTACAGGAAGGAGAGGATGCACAGAATCCAGCAACACATAACGGTAGTACTACATGGCGCCCCGCGTCCAATAACGGAGGAGGGCAACCCGTACCATCACTCTAACTCTTTCTCTTAAATGTCCACCCGACATGATATCATCGACGAGTCCTCATGGTCTTTAGTATTTCACTAACATGGCTGTGCTTTCCGAGGCTGGCCTAAAATTTGTACTCAGCTCTTTATTTTGGCTGCAGGTACTTGGTCCTTAACAACTTTACGTTTTTTTTGTTACATTCCTTGCTCTTCTTTTTACTTACCAACATGCTATTTACAGGTTCATGTCCTGTAATCAGGCTGAATACTAGAGTCACGCTACAAATGGAGTTTTCTTTCTGCAATTAAACTTCTGTGTGATGTGTGACTCCAGGCTCTCAAGTCAAGAGATAACCTTTTCTTCAATTACCAATTTGCAAAGGCCGCTGGAGCTGACATTGTCCTTGGCCCTTTAGTCTGATTGCAGTAATAATCTCTTGTGTCTGAAGCAAGCCATATTTATGGAGAACATTATCTTAGCTGCCTGAAGTATTTGGTTCTGCCAAAGATGAGTACATTTTCAATGGAGTACATGCATAAGAGTTTGACAATATGTTAGGAAGTTTGTGAGTTATGCATGTGGTATACTTTCTATAATCGTTTTCATCTCTTATGTAAGAGGACCAGTTACATGGATGATTTGGCCAATGGCTATTTGTATAACAGACATATACACAATACGCTTGTGATGAGTCATGCTAGAAAAAATGGAGAGACGTCGCTCGAATTGTTAGGACTATGATATACAGCGTATGAAACATGAGAGTGGGAGCAGAGGCAACATTCATCGTCGAAGGCTATAGGAACATCTAACGACAAATATTTACCAGAGTTCAAGAAGGCAGATATGTGTCGTGGCTAACAACAAATATTTACCAGAGTTTAAGAAGGCAAATATGTGTCATGGAAAAGCTGAGCAATGACTAATTTTCTTGCGTCGATCCATAGCAACGCACGGGCATTTAGCTAGTTAAAAGAAAATAGGGGTTGTCAGTCAGGAAAATGGTAGGGATGGTCAGTACTTAAACGTACTATTACCCAGCATCCACAATGAATGGAATGAATGAGTTATTACTCTTTAATTCTTGTGACCAACTTCCTTTTTGCTCGGAAATATGGGCAGGGGCCTCGCATGTCTTGCTGTCCTCAATCAAGAAAGGAATGCGATAGGAGGGACGAGGCATCAGTTTGTAGGTACCAGATATGAAAGGTACCCGCAAGGTATCGTTAGTGCATCACACACACGCATGGTACTAATAATATTATTTAGTGTGTGCATTGGTCATCAGAAGGATGAGATAGATCGGAAAATGGTTGTGATCCTCGACACCAGTGCTCCCTCCTATTCAAAAAATTAAAAAAACATATTTACAAGTTTCAAAAAATTCTGAAAACAATTCCACATGTAGCCAATGATAATCCCACTAACGTGCAAAATTTCAACTCCAAAAACTCTCTGAGCTATACAAAAATGACAAATGTGTAGATCTGAGAATGTTTATTTTCAAATCTCTAAGTTTTATCAGATTTGTTATTTTTGTGTAGTCCATAATATAAAGCATCTCAATCTGAAATTTTGCACGGTTGTGGGATTCACCATTGGCTACACATGAATTTTTTTTCAGAATTTTTTGAAACTCATAAATATGATTTTTGAAATTTTTAAACAGGAGGGAGCACTGATGCCCTCGATCAAAAAAATCTCCACTGTAGATAGATGTCCTTTTTCCCTAGTGCGGGGACTCCTATCAACAACAGAAAAATATGCAATCGCACTTTCAGTAGCGAAACAAATAGTATTCCACATACTATTGCGAGTACCTCTAGCAGTTTGGTAAAACTGCTAACTGAATAATGTCGATCCTATAGCTGTTTGGTACACTGAAGTTTGGTACTACTACGGTACTACCCCTACACTAGTAGAAACATGCTCATCAGTCCCGGTCGTAAGGCTCATCAGTCCCGGCTGTCAAACCGGACTGAGCGACCGGGACTGATGAGCCCCCCCCCCCCCCCCCCCCCCCTTTAGTCCCGGTCGGTTACGACCCGGGACTGATGACCCCCCACGTGGCCGCGGCGTAGCATGCGTGGCCGGAGATCTTTAGTCCCGGGTCGTAACACGACCCGGGACTAACTTTTTCTTTTTTTTCTTTTCTTTTATTATTCAGGTTTTAGGGTTTAGGAGGGAGGGTTAGGGTTTCGAATCTTTTTCATCCTCCGAGGATCACGTCGATATAACACATATAAGATACCACATTGAAGATCAGATTAATGCATATATATGTGTATACAAATAACACATATAGTATATGATAATCACGTTTTTCGTTTCAAAGTACTTAATTACATGGAGATCACTAGCTAGTACATATGGAGGCCTATTTATGTTTCAAGATAGTAGAACTCTCCGGTTTCAGGTACGACCTCCTTCAGGAGAAATCCCGCCAATTCCTCCGCCTCCGCAATTCCTAGTAGGCGATCCCTTGGTAGGACGCGTTCCGCTTTCTCCGCAACTATAAAAGAACGAGATCAAAACAATTACGAATAAAACTCAACACAATTGATAGTAACAAAATAAAATTGCGAATAATTTTTACGTACCCCTTTATTTTTTTCATTGTTGACTCCCTCATTGATCCTCATGCGAATGTACTCGCAAACGTGGTATGCACATGTATTAGTCCCGGGTGGTTGTTTGAGGCACCACTATACAAGAATAAAATTAATCAAATAATAATCAAGCATTATAATGGTATTGAAACTAGAATTAATGAGATGTGTGAACCTAGAGAGTACTACTTACCTGGTTCAACTCAAAATTCAGGTCCTCTTTCACACCTTATTGTTCCTTCCTGAACCGTTTTCAAACCCTGCCCGACAAAGAAAATAAATAGAGAGATTATTAAATACTTGATATCAAGAAATGAACAAAAGTGGCCGATGTAGAGAGATTGAAATTACCTCTTTAGCATATAATACAAGAGGTGAATTCTTTAACATCTTTCCTTAATGAGTCCATGACGTGAACAATTCCATCTTCAATTTTAATGACTAGCAGAATAAAGTGGCCACTGCGCAGGAAAAGCATACGCAATCATGCATAACTCATCATCACACTTACATCCGGTAAACAAAGTAGATTGTGTACAAAGACGGTAACACTCACCCGAAGTTGTAAGGAAAAAGTATTTCTCTTCTAGTATGTTGTTGCAGTAAACATGTTAGCAAAAGTGCCTCCATGTCCTTGGGGT